>PVJI01006661.1:0-84439 GCA_004026765.1 Micronycteris hirsuta | reverse complement strand
ATTAATGCTCCCTAAGTAGGGTTGATGTAATGTGTCTCACCTGAGAGGAGGAAGCCAGAGGTTACTTCTTTTTTTAAAAAATTACTTTATTATTGTTCAATTACAGTTGTCTGCATTTTCTCCCCTCCTCTCCCCCCACCCCATCCAAACCCACCTCCCTCCCTTGTTTCCACCCTCCCCCTAGGTTTTGTCCATGTGTTCTTATAGTAGTACCTGAAAACCCTTCTCCCCACAGACCCTTCCCCCTCCCCTCTGGCTATTGTTAAATTATTCTTAATTTCAATGTCTCTGGTTATATTTTGCTTGCTTTTTTCTTTTGTTGATTACATTCTAGTTAAAGGTGAGATCATAAGGTATTTGTCCCTCACCTCCTGACTTATTTCTCTTAGCATAATGCTCTCCAGTTCCATCCATGCTGACGCAAAAGTCCTAGAAGAAAACATCGGGAGGAAAATCTCAGACATTCCACATAGCAACATATTCACTGATATGTCCCCTAAAGCAAGGGACATAAAGGAAAGAATAAACAATTGGGACCTCATCAAATTAAAAAGCTTCCATATGGCTACAGAAAACGGCATTAAAATGAAAAGAGAACCAACTATATGGGAAAACATATTTGCCAATGATACCTCAGACAAGGGTTTGGTCTCCAAAATAAATAAAGAACTCACACGACTTCACTCCAGGAAGACAAAAAACCCAATTAAAAAATGAGCAAAAGACTGGAACAGACGTTACTTCTTAAAGATGGTAAGAAGAAAGTATGTGTGGTTCTCAAAGCCTCCGTGGAAGTGTCAACTTTTAAATCCAAGCCTTAAAGTGGGTAGAATTTTATAGCGCATTTATCAAATACTTGTGTTTTAGGGGAAGGAACAGCATGGGTGCATTCAAAGGAGGCAGGAAGGTAAAGGGCACATACGGGGAGAATGAGTGGTGCAGATGAAGTAAAGGATGATTAAATAATGATTTTTAAATAATTTAAATAATGATATTAACAAGGGGCTTTCGTATTTAGGAGTGGTTCTTAAAATTTCCCTGGGACTGTGCAGTGGCCAAGACAAACTTGGTAGTGTAGCCAGAGACGGCCAGCTGCAGGATTTAAATTTCTTTAAAACCTGATATTTTTAAAAGTAATTCATACAAAATTTGTATTTTATCCACAATACCTTTACATTTATTTTAATGTACAAAAATGTCTTAAATTGCTTTCAAGAAGATGCCGCTATCCTGTGGCTGCGCATACCCCATGGCATAGTGAGTGTCTCAGAGGCCGGGCTGTATGAGTCCTGAGTTTGAAAAGTATGGACACATACTCACCCATATATGAGTGGCAGAAAATAATAATAGGAAGGAAAGTTAACACCACGTTATGTTTTTCCTTGAGTGAGCAGTTGTCAGCAAAAGTAGTTGGAAAGAATATTTTAGACAATGGGGGAATGACAGAAGGTCTTAAAGCAGGCCAGTTAAAAGGCCTGGACTTTCTTTGGGTAAGAAGGATTGACTTTGTAATAATATTTAAGATAGATTAGCTGGGAGAAAAAAGGAAAGAGGGAGTCCAGTTAGGATAGCCACCGGTGAAATTCAGGGTAGTGGCAGAGATAAGGTAACAGAAGAGAAGAAAGCACAGACTGTGAACGGATGGAACTTGAAAACTGATTGAATGTTGGTGGACAGTTGTGAGAGACAAATGATATATTTTCTCAGTGTAACTGTGAGGTTGGGTAACTGAAAGATCCATTAAAAGAGGAAATGTAAGGATCAGAGGAACAAATTTGAAAGTAAAGGGCAATAGGTTCCACTTGAAACCACAGAATTTCAGGCTGCAAAGAGTCATTCTAATAATCATGGACAATTTAAAAATATTTCCACTTGTCTCATTAAAGACACATATTTTTCCAATAAAATCATAGATGTATATAATAATGATATGTCAGCATTTCAAACAGTTATGTATTTTTGTACTTTTTATCAATTTTTTATTACTAATGATAACATTCAGATTTTGAATATTACAGATTTAGGATCACTGAGAATAAAATAGACTTGAAATTCTAATTAATAAACATAGCACAGAAAATTTGGGTGCAGAAAAGCATAAGAAATTAATGAAAATACTTTTAAGGATAAAATATATTCTATTAGAATAAAATCATATGACAGAAGAAAAATAAAAACATCAGTTTAAGAAGAAATGGAAAAGATAAAATTCTGAATAGTAAAGAGTGGCTGGCTTGTTCATGTGGATTTAAAATAGATGACAGAGTATATAAAATTGTCATGTATGTAGTTTCCATTGGATACATTGAAAAGTGATGAGATTTTTATTTGGAATAGTTAATGTTAACAATATACTGGAAATTGCATGCTTTTCAGTTATTTAAACATATAAAAATTTTAGATATCAACTTAGAAAATGTAGGATGAGTAGATCATTATTCAAAATTATTGTAGGAAATACATAAGCAAAAAAATTTTGAAATGCACAGCTCTGGCATAATTTGGAAAATGGTAAGTTTGTCTCACAGCTATTCTGGAATCATCTCTTTGGATGCTGCTCTTCTGAATTTGTTTCTTCTTGCTGCGCTTTATTCTGCTTAGACAATATCTCACTCTGTGCCTGGTGTCAGCATGGAGCTTGTGACTGGGGTAGAGAGAGGGATAATTCAGGTGAAATACTGAATATCTACCAGGCCTCATTCTGTAAAATTCTTGGTTCTGTTTCTTCAGATCGATAGCCATGGGATCTTGGGCAATTCAGCCCAACTTCTCTCAACCTCATCTGTAAATAACGGATGGAGTTGCTGTCAGGATTAAGTAAGATCATGTCTATAGATTACTTTATACTGTTTGATACACAGAAAGAACTCAAGAAACAGTAGTTGTTCTCAGGGCCACCAGATCTTTCAGAAGCAGGTGAGTATG
This sequence comes from Micronycteris hirsuta, assembly GCA_004026765.1. Taxonomy (NCBI): domain Eukaryota; kingdom Metazoa; phylum Chordata; class Mammalia; order Chiroptera; family Phyllostomidae; genus Micronycteris; species Micronycteris hirsuta. Next base: position 81,514 of record PVJI01006661.1, on the reverse strand, counting down.
TAGAGCTATGTCATTTTTCTGCTTACTTTTTCTCCTTTAAGCAAAACAAATCTTTCTTTAAGTAAATAACCCACACAGTTAACAGTAAAATGGTAACAAAGGTATTTGTCATGCCTTCTGTTGCTCACCAACTCACTGTTAAGTACCTTTTAAATTATGGAGTATTTCTTACTTGTGAGTCAGAGTCCCCTGAGACAGAAGCCAGAAAACGCCCTTGGAGGTGGGGCACAAGTATGTCACCCTATCTCTGCAAATCAGAAGACTTAGGTTGGGAGCTAAGTAGTGTGAACCCATTTTTCAGGGGAGGATTTGGCATGAAGTGTCTGTGGCCAGTTTCAAATCTGATGTAGAAGTGGTACTGGTGCTGTGACCATCATGATGGGAGTGGAGCCATGCTCCTGGTGGCCATACAAATTTCAGCATCTAAGTCAGCATGGCAGCAGTAGCAGATGATCATAAGACTGGTTCTGGATAATTTGGGCATCTTTCTTGGAAACTTTGCTTCTGATCTGCAAACCCAACTTTCTCATCTGTCTGGTGAGCTTCTAATATTCTTTCAACAAACTTCTCAGTCTGCTTCCCAGCCAACTACTTCTCTGGCTGAAACAAACATACAGTAGATGCTTTACAGGGTAGGCTTCTAAAGAAACAGCCCCTATGTTCAAACACCAATAGCAGCTCCATGTAATCGCCATCTTCCTCAGACTGTTTTAGAATCTCCTTTTATAATATTGCAGCTTCCACACAGATTTCCATCTTGTTGGTGTCTCCAAAGCTGTACAAAGAGTTACGTTCTTCTCGTCTTTTAAACCAGGAGTTCTTAACTTTTTATCTGCAATCAACCCTCTGGAGGAATATGACGTTGTACCCATTGCAGCAGTGATGTTGGTAGAGTGGGAATGGAGCGGGGTGGGGGCACTGCCGACTGGAGAAACGGGAGTAAATGAGAACATGCCGCAGCTGCATGTTACCTGAGAAGGCCCAGAGAAAAACCTGATTTACATTGTTTACACCTTACACTGTCCCTTCAACCCCAGCATGAATCTAGAGTTGAGATCAAAATGAAAGGCTCATAGATAGTAGTGAAATTTTTGCAACCCTTTTGCATAGGTAGATGTAGAAAAAGAACAGTAACACCCAGGGAATGTGAGTCCCAAGAGTGACTGCTCTGTATGCCTTCCATCCTTGCAAAATACATGAGATAAAACTTGGAGACAGAAAAAAGGCTGAATGTTTTGGTTAGCAGGTATAAAAGCTATGTTTTGTAAAACACTTTATTTGTATTTATTTTTAGTGTGTTGATATTTGATGTAGTCAGTCTTTTTGGCCACTCTTAACTTTTTCATTGATTAAAATATTGCTCATATCACATGGTACATATACCTTTAAAGAAAACCTCTTCAGTTACAGGAATAAATATAATATATTTTTCTTTAAATTTTCTCTGACATACTAATTAATGAATAAATGCATTGCAGCCTCTTTGTGAAAGATGAGGGCAGAGTAAATGAGGCCTGCTGTTTCGGAGAGCTTCCGATTTTATCTCTAATACTCAAGATTTCGAACTTGGATATTACATTAACCTTAGATATGCTAGTAATCAAGTGTGGCCAGACAGCTGTCTCCTGATTACATATCTGAGAAGATAAATATGGTATTTATGCCAATCAAAGTCAACTTCAATTCACTTGTTGACTCATCCCAAGCTTAATAGAGGGTTCTGCAAACAGCAGAAGCTTAAGAGATGTCAGCTAGAAATGATAAAAATATTTACCCCCCAGCCATCTCCAGGCTAAAACTGCACAGTCCCTCAGTATATTCGTTAAATGTGAGAAAGGCTGCCGAAACTTGGCAGGTTTACTGATATGTCATAACTTATGTAAGAATTGTCTGGTCTATGAAAAAAAGTCTCTTTTCTTTTGAAATTGTGAAAACAATGTCACAACATCGCAGGCAGTTTGGCAAATAGAGAGGTGGCTATCACTCACGATCCTAACACTCAAACATTAAATCAAGTACAATATTTGTGGCTTCTCTTTCTCTTGTTTTCCAATCAAATGGGGAGTTTTCTGTTATTGCAATCATAACATACTCATAACAACTTTGTTCTTATCAATGTTCGCTGAAGAAGGATTTTTGTATTGCTATATTGACTCATAGGTATCCATTTTTAAAAGCTGTGTGGGTTTTAATCAGATAGACATACTATAATTTATTTAACTAGTCTCTTACCTGTGGGCATGCAATTTTCTTTTAACATTTTAAATTAAGAAATTGTGTTTCAATGAATATCTTGCGATCATTCTGATTTCTTTTTGGGTAATTTCTTCAGGATATATTCTGAGATTATATGATAGCTTTTAAAAAGTTATTAAGACCATTATAAGGGGACGTTAAAGAATAAAAGAACTGGAAAATTTTCCTGCCAATGGTACAAAATATTTTTAAGAACAAAAGATAGGACTATAGAAACAAGAGAGGATTATTGAAAGAAGGAAATCCTGAAAAGACAGGAAGTTCTGAGTTCAGAAATGGAAACATCCGTGGAGAGAATGATACTGGAAAGCAGATATGCCATCCCCTTTATGTGAGGGAAATTACAGTGGTCGTTGTGGATACAAGTCTGCCTGCTGTTTGTTGGCAAGAAGCTGAGAGAATCCTGAAGTGTTTATAGAGGTCATCTGCTAAGAGGAGAAACAGAATGCCGAAACTAGCCACTATTAGGAGTGAAAGAAAACTGAGAAGTAATGGAGGGTTTTTTGTGCTCGCTGATGTACTAGTGTGCTTTATTTGCATTGCAACATAATAATTGTATAATTTTCCACCATTCCTTAGCAGCACCGATGTGAGGCAGAGTGAAGGATTTATTCAAGTCTGGGTATTCATCAGGTTAATATTATAAGGTCATTGACGAGGCTGGCATGATTCATTGATGACTGAGGGGAAAGATGGTGCATCTTAGCTGGTTAGGGGACGCTGTAAAAGAGTGTGCACTGTTGAATACATGGTGCAGTGTTAAGGTCAATTTTGCCTCAGAGCATTGGCTGAATGGATCCTAAATTAAAGGACAATTTATGGGACCAGATCTTTAGTTGTCTTTTGTATTAACAAAAGAGACTTAGCTCTGGCATTGCTGGTTTATTACCCCTCTAGGTGGAGAGTTCATTCTTTTAAGTAAACTTCCAAGGCTATGTGGGTGGAAAGCAAAGTGGCAAAGTAGAAGATGAATGTCTTGACTGGTGATCACAGGAGGGCCCAGGTAATCGCCAGTCGTCATTAGCATCATCTTGGAGGGGACTTGCCTGGTGGCTACTGTACAGGCTTCAGGGCCAGCCTGCTGGAGATGGACCTGGTTGTCTGCCACTTTCCAGCTGGTAATGTCCAGCCAGTGTTATGCCTCATTTCACTCATCTGTAAAATAGGGGCAGTAATGGTATTTGCCCCATAAGATTCTTATGAGGATTTCAAAGTCAAACATAAGGCAGCTAGAGAAACTAAGTTTGGGCTAGCTGTCCTCATATGTTTATTTTTATGATAAACTACTGCTTTTTGAGATGCTTCAGTGCTAGCAATATATTAAATACTTTATTACTTTAGCTCATTTAACTTTCACAAAAGCATTCTGAGATAAGATTATTTTCTCCATTTTACAGGTTAAGGAAGTGAGGCTAAAAGAAATGAAGTTGCTTGCCTGGTGCCATCTCAATGTGTACATGACAAAGCTGGAATTCAAATCCAAGACCGCTTAAACCCAGTCTTAGGCAACTGTCTTGAGCAGATAAATATTGCAAAGTTTTGTTTTGTTTTCTCTATCTCTGTTAAAAAAATAAGGTTTATTTTGGAAGCTATCGCAGATATTAGTGGCTCATACATAGTTTCTCAAATTTCTTTATCATTTCCTGACCGGGGCAGCCCCTGGTGTGTTCTCCCTCACAACCGGTGACAGTGTCTCTTTGGCAGAGGGCTGCTTCAGGTTACTGAAACCAGTAGTACCTCCGTAGGCTCATGTACGTCCTAAAGTAAACAGAATCACCAGGATAACTTGTTAAAACAGATTTCTGGCTCTAACTTCAGAGTTTATGTTTTAATAGGTCAGTGTTCAGCGTGGGGTGGGGTTCCAGAGTTTCCATTTCTAATGAGCTCTCAAATCTGGGAATCACACTTTGAGAACCACTGTCCTGGAATCTCCATTTTTATCAACTGTAAGTACTCAACAATACTGTGAAAGCAAACATTATTGTATGATACAAAAGATAAACTTGGAAAACCCTAATAAACAGAATACTTCCTTTGGTACACAATGGTCTAACATCTCTTTTGTCATCCCTTTTATTTTTCAAGTTGTTTTAAATATTTTTTGAGTGAGATAAAGCCGGTTTTTTGCTTGTTAGCCCAAATGTATTTGAATGCATGAATCCAGTCCATCCCCTTAGTGTTTTTGTTTTCATCTTATCCAACATTTTTAATGTTTTGTTTGTTTCCTTTCCTTTTTCTCAAATATTGTTGGTTTGATAAAGATGCTGTTAGTTCAAATTGTCCCCTTTTAATTTGGAGGGTGCATTCTCTGTATATTTTCATTCCAGTAATAGTCACCACCCCCTTCCTGATCTCTTAATGAGGTTTAGATGATTCTACAATTTTTGCACAATATACCAACTTCTCCCTAGACTAAGACACTATGCCAGCACCAAGCTCTAATATCTCCCCTCCAGCCTCTTCCCTTCTCCTCTCTCTTTACCTATCCCTATGATATCTTTGACTTGCTTTTACTTTTCTTCTTTCCCTACTCACCTAGGGTTTGCAAAGATTGTTTATTACTTTTAGAATTTTGGAAATGATGTTATGCACTTCTAGACAGGAGTGGCAATAGAAGATATTTGGAGGCACTAGGTCCCTTGGCTTTGATTAAATCACAGCATTGAGACTTTTTCTCCTCCTCATCCTCTTCCTTTAATTAAAGGCTCATACGCTTGAGATGGTTACCTTGAGCTTCATTGTCTCAAAGGAGCTTGGTCCTGTCTGTGGGATATTCTCTGCATGCGCATGCCAGCATTGTAGGGATGGTCAAGTTCCCAAGATGTAAAAGCATCCAGGAAACTAGCTATTGTTCTACCCATTTCCATGCCTGTTTAGAAAGCAAACTGAAATAAATAGAGAGTGAGAGAACCCTTTTTATGGGAGTAAACATTGAATATTCTGTCTTTTATTTTAGGAAGTAAGTGATTCCAGTGACTGTGTCATGCTTCACAATTGTCCTCAACACCCTCTGTGTGCACTGCCCCACACTTAGCCACTTCTGCTTCTGGGTGTCTGTGCAGTTGGTCTTTGACTCTTAGGCTTCCCTGAGATCTGGGGGTCCTTGACAAAACACAGGCATGTGTCTGCTCACACCTCTAGGAGCGTGCAGTTACCCACCTATTCTTTGTACAACCAGAGCATATTGTCCTCTGGTAAAAACAAACAAACAAACAAACTAACTAACTAACTAACAAACAAAACAACTTCAAGGGGGGGATGGATTCACCTATTACCAGTTTGCGTTTGAGCTCTGCGGGCAAATTACGTCATTCCCTTTACTGCCCCCAGCGCAGCGTGCCCTCTGGTCTCTGAGAAGGTAGGCCATATTTCCTCACCCTTTTGAGAGACTGATTTGCCTTTCTAAACAATTTCAACATGTTTTCTTTTAAAATGTCAAATTGAAGGGTATTCTTACTCTGCCATCTTCTTTGCCTACCACACACCCTTGAGGTATGTATCTGACACAGTGAAACGGGCTTTGTTGAGTGTAAGTTTGATGATTATGAAAAGCAAGAAATTTGCATAATTGTAGTGCATTCTTGATTGAAATTCTCTTTTGTTTGAGCACAAAGCCAGTATCAGTGTATGGAACACTTAATTAATGAACCCCAATTATAGAAAAAAGTGAAATAAAAATACCTAAATGGGAGTGTGACTTTTCTAAATGTATTATAGTTTAGCAACCAGTTTATCTCTGAAGAAGGTTGTCACCATTAACAGTTTTAAAATTCCTTCCTTGTCACCTTTTGGAATTTCGTCATTCTTTGGTTTGAATATTTAAAAAAAAATTTGAACATAAACTTTTGATTACAATTTTCCTTTTTTAATATATGAAACATGTTCAAAAACACAAGGCCCTCAGTGATGAGTTTTAAGCTTACCCTGATGTGATGATGTGAAGTATAGAAACTCGGAAAGATACAAATGATAGAACGCATCACTCTAATGTAAACAGAGGTCATTATTTGACTGAAACAAAGACAGAGAGAAAGATAAGAAGACTCTTCCCATCCCATTTGCCCATGTTCCCCAGGGGAAAAGAAGTCCAACCAAAAATCTCCAGATACTAATTTTTTTCTGGCCCCATTCTAACGAGCTCACAGCTCCAAAACGTGTTATGTTAAAATACTAACCTCGCAGTATTATGCAAAATAGAAAGTGCATTGGACCTGAGGTCAAAAGATCATTAAAATGAAGAGTAGTCTGAAGGTAGAGTCCCTGGCTTAAAAACTTTTTAGTTAGCTCACCTTGGGAAAGTTAGTTAACCATTCTGAATTCTACTCTCCTCTTTTTCACAAAGTTGTGAGAATCAAAGATGATGGGATGCAACTCCTTTTCTGATTTATTTTTTAAACTCTTTAGAAACTATAAAGTACCATATCCATTAAGGCATTCTTTTATTTCTCCAAATATTTGTCTGTGGTCAGGGACCTTTTTCTCTTTTAAATGATGCACGTGCTCTTATGGGAACACATTCAGAATGAAATTACAATTAATTCATTTTTTTTTTTTACTACTGTGATCATTGAAAACACCCAGATCTGAATCTTTCAGACAGAAAGAAAGCATTATTCTTCACCTAATATCTTCCTGGAGCTAACTCCACAGATCCCTGACAAGGTGGAATTATGGCTACATGCCCTCCACAAATGCTTTCGACTAATTGCCATATGTGTAGGTACCCCGTAGCTTTCCTCAAATCCTACCTCACATTCCAAGTGACATCCTCTGCTTGAACTCCATCTATAGCCTACACATATTCTAGCTTTAGAAACAGCAGCCACCTGTTCTATTTTCCCCATCTGAGGATCTATTTCCTTATTATTATATATCGCAACGAAGTGTGAAAATTAAGCCAACTCTAAATGATTGGTGAGTCCCAAAAGAGACACTATGCCAAAGGCAGGCCTGAAATTTGGATTTTTATTTTTACTTATTCATTTGTGAGGGCTAGAACAAATGGTTGTTATTAATTACCTCAACTGTTGAGGTTATCAAATTGAGAAGACTTCAGAAGACTTCATTTTATTGAAGTAGCAAATAGAGTCTGGAGATATTTTAATCTTTTTCTATCTCTGAGGCTTCATGACCTTTGAGTAGAAACATGTGACTCTGCCCACATGTAAAATGGAAAAAAATATAGCAAAAAACCTCTTAGGGTGTACAGATTGTAGGTAGCCTAAAGCATTTTGGTTTTCCTTGATATTATATTCTAGTTCTCCAAACTAGTTTTCTCTGAAAAACAAAACAAAAACAAAATCCATTGAAACCTCTCTTTCTATGACCTGCCAAGTCAACTTTAAGTTTCTTAATATTATACTTTAACATAGATTATATAAATCTATGTATCTATGTATCTATCATCAATCTATCTATCTATGATCTATCTATTATCTATCTAGCTGGATAAAATCTTAGAGTAGAAGATAGAAAACCTTTTACACTTTACTCTTATAAAATGTTTATCTTTAGTAGGCTCGTGATTGCCACCAGAATTTTATTTCCTGTTAGATTAACTCTGAAGCATTATGATTTGGTCAGCTGTCAGGCTGCTGTGAAAGTTTGAAATACTCTTTTGAAATTCGTTTTTAAAAAATTTATCTCATAGAAAAAAAAATAAAAGAAGTCATGTAATGTGTATATATAAAAAGGATTATCCAAAGTGTAAGTAATATCACATCAATTCTTTGGCATTTGTCCTAAAAAAGTCTAAAATATTATGTCTCTTTTCTGTGTTACTCTAAAAATATACAATTTAGACATTCTTTTTCATTTCTATGCTATAATGTTGATTATATGTAAATCTCACTTTAAAGATGATAAAGACATATTGAGACATTAGATAGGAATGTGGCTGTCATCCAAAATCTTTTATTCTTATTGTCACTCTGAGACAATCTCATTTGCACCCCAGATAGTTAAAATAGACATATAAGAGAAAGACAGAAATTGAAAATTTTAAATGAGCATCAGATTGAGGTAGTTGCTCCAATGTTGGAACATCTAACCAATAAAATGTTGGTTTCCTAACCAAAAACTATTTCCCCTCTTAGTGAACAGAATGCCAATTATGTCAAGGGAGCAGAGAATCAGAAATACGTTCCCAGAAGGCCAACCTTTCTCCATCCCAGGAGATGAACCAGGACTGATCTAGTCCAGGCAGAGTCACATCATGCTGCTTCACCAGTGGTTATTATAGAGATGGGTGTATGACAAGTTCTGATGAGACATCGGATGAGATTTCCAGCATAGTTTCCATGGCTTCTGGGAAAGATCTTCCTCTGGTAAAAACCGAGGGGCATGTGAAAACTACCCCCTCCTCTGATTACTAAAAAAATTTTTTAGTAAGGATATATTGCTTGGAATGACAGTAGTGATTTGGTGAGTATTAGAGGAAACCTTAGAGCGTAAAAGCCCACTTATTGAGAATGGCAGCCCAGAAAATGGAAACCACTGAGTTCTACGGATGCCAATATCTGCTGAATTAACCTGTAAAACCTGCTGTTATACTTTTTGTTATATGAAGTAATCAATGTACTGATAGTTTAAGCTTAGGTCACTTTTTTTTTGTTCCTGCAGAAGTATCCCTAATGACATAAGGCTTTCTTTTGCCAGTTGGCCCAGCTTGACATATCCTGCCTTCATTTGTTAGACCCACTGACTGGTTTCTTACTGTGATTTTTAAATTTTTTTACTCTAAATTCATCTTGGAAGAGGAGATTGTTTGCAGTGGATGTCCTTTGTGCCCCACAGGGTTTTATATTTGTTTCTGCAGGTTTCAACAGTTGTAGCCTAGGTTTTATAGTGATTTGGAGTCCCCATTTCCTAAGGGTCGTGTTCATTCAGATCCACACTTGCAGCTTGAAGAATGGGTACCCTGTTAGAAATGCAGAATCTTGAGCCTGACCGAATCAGGACCTAAATTTTAGGAAGATCCTCAGGTGATTTGTAGCTAGTTTGAGAAACCCTGCAGTGAAGGAATTTTCTTGGGTTTCTAAATTTTAACAGAGGAGTGTATTTTTACCCATGGCCCTGAGAAGAAAGAAGCGTTGAGCTTTCTTCTTCAAGCAGGTACCGAGAGCTCTCGATTCCTTATTTCAGAACAGGGCTGGCCTTTGTGATTGCAGCTTGCCATGCGCAGTGCACCTGTGCCCTGACGGCCTCCCTGAGGGGCTGGCAAAGCCCCAGTTTCTACACTCTCAGAGCCCTGTGGCTCTGCCAAACAAGATGATCTGATTCTGTGTTCACTTCTGGTGACTTTCTGTATGTCAACATTTTCTAGGTTTTTAAAAGTAGTGATTTTGTTTTTTAGCATGTACATGTTTTTAGAAAGGAAGGGGATCCTTTCCTACTCTCTCAGACTGCTCTATTAATAAGAAATCTCTGTTTTAAAAGGCTTAGCTCAATGAAATTGTGGGAGGTAGGAAGAGTAAGTAAGCGAAAGATATTAGAGAAAGACCATACTTATTTTTTAATTTTTATAAACTAATGGAGTAATATAGGCTTAATTATGGCTGTTAGTAAAATTCAAGGGCATATAAGTACTGCAACATTAACAGGAGGAAGAGGAAGGAAGACAAGATGAGGAGAAAGTTGACTAATCTGACAAAATTAATGAAAAGTAAAGTAGGAAAACTAATGATAAAATATGTTAAACAGTAAGAAAATGTGTTAAATAGTAAATAAGATGAAGTGAATAATAACTCTTATGTTAGTTATATCAGCAAATATGCATACATTTCTATATCAAATAAAAAACATAATGTAAAAAAACCAAAGAAAATCCAATATTTTGTTGTTTTCAAAAAAGATACCTAAAAGAAAGTGGTAGAGAAAGGTTCAAAATATTAAAAAATTGATCAAGATGTAACTGGCAAATTTAAAAGTAAAATAAGAAGCAAAGAAGGAAGGAAAGAATTTAGACTAAGTAGAAATCGAGGTTAAAATCATTCAAGAGGACAGCTCAGATAGGCTTCAGGTAGGTCTTTGGTTCTGTTCGGCTGAGGGATTATACACCTGGGAAACAGATCTTCGCTCTACTTATCTCTCCCTAAACACGGAGGGATAGGCTAAGGATGTTTTATACCAGTTTCTGGTGTCTAGTGAGCAGGAAGGAAGGAGCCAGGTTTTCTAACGCTGGGTAGCCATGGCAAAGGGAAACTTCTTTCTTAAAATCACAGAAGAATGCTCACTTCATGCAGGTGATATTTATAGCAACTTTATGTTTCTGTGGAAAAATGACAACCTTGGAGATTCAGGAGAAGCTGTGATGGTGTCCGCTCATAATTGTTCCATAAATTTTTGCCATTAAGAGAACTTTCCACCCTCTCATTCTGTCTGATGGACTCTCAGTCAATTGCATCAATTCATCTTGAATTAATAAAATGAGATGACATGAATGAAACTTCAAATATTTCTATTCTATCAAATATTATATTGGAGATGAAATCAACTTCTGAAATAACTGAAAAATCTATTTTGTTTACTTACAAACAAAACCCAAAACAATATGGTATATGAGAAATGAAAACAAACATGTCACCAGAGACTTCAATTTACATTTCTGAGATCATGAGTAATCAAGTAAAGAAGAAAAAATGGAACCCTATCTAATTTAACTAACAAGGCAGATCAATGATTTTCTCTATGTTTTTTTTTTTTTTTTAGATTTTATTTATTTATTTTTAGAAAGAGGGAAAGGGAGGGAGAGAGGGAGAGAAACATCAATTGGTTGCCTCTTGCACGCCCCCAAGCAGGGACCCAGCCTACAACCCAAGCTTGTGCCCTGACTGAGAATGGAACTAGTGACCTATTCAGCTTGCAGGATGATGCCCAACTCACTGAACCACACCAGCTAGGGCTTCCTCTATGTTTTTACAATAAAAATTAAAATCTGCTCTACATATTAAAGACTAGATCCTTTAAACAACTCTCTTTTCACAGAAAAAAATAAAATAAATTTATAAAATATTTCAAAAAATCAATGATGAAAAATCATGTATTGAAACCTATGGACAAAACAAACAAGCAAGCAAAATATAACTAGAGACATTGAAATTAAGAACAACCTGACAGTAACCAGAGGGGAGGTGGGAGAGGATAATGGGGGGGAAGGGTTTTCAGGAACAACTGTAAAGGACACATGGACAAAACCAAGGGGGCATGGAATCAGGGGAGGGAGGTGAGGATGGCTGGGGTGGAGGGGAGTGGGGGGGTAAATGCAGACAACTGTACTTGAACAACAATAAAATATTTTAAAAATAAAAAGAAACTTATGGAGGAATTCCTGAAATAAGGTTCAGTCATATCCAGGGCCTTTATATACCTACATCATTAAAGTCTAAAGAACAAAAATAAATTAATTATTTCCTCTTCAAAATGTTAAAAGCCTTTTGAAAACAGAAGGCAATGGACTAAAATATAAGAAAAAAGAGAATATTAATGAATTCAAGAACCAATTCTTTTATAAATATTAAAAATAAATAGATTTGGCTTCAGGTGACCAAAGATGAGAAAAGACAGAGCTCAAAAAATTTAAGAAATTATAAATATGACATAAGATCATACTTTGGTTAAATGTATGCAAATAATTTTTTTAATCTGAAAAAAATAAAGATGTAAAATTCAATGATGATGATAATTTACCAACATTAACCTTGAGACATGAAATTAAATAACTTACCGTATAAAAAATGATAAAAATTTCAAAGGGTTACCCCTTTCAATAAAGCATTAGACCACAGCATTTAGTAGGATAAGTCTACCAAACCATTAGCAAATAGAAAACTCTAATGTTATTTAAGTTGTTCTAGTACATAAAGAATAAATAAAAGATTCAAATTCTTTTCATTTTCCCCCAAAATCTTTTAATAAGATTAACATAACCTTGAAACTGAAATGACAATAATAGTCACAGACCAATCCCACTTATGAATGTTAACGTAAACATCTAAATAAAATCTTAGCAGGTTGACATGTGAAGTCTATGCCAATAATTTAAAAATGAGTAAATATGAAATCTATTACTATGTTTAAGCAGAGCAATAAATCAAAGAATTAGAATTCTATGAGTTTGATTTTCCCATAGATATTGATAAGATATTGAATAAATTTAATATTTATTCTTTATAAAAGCCTTTCACAAAACATGAATAAGTGGACATTTAATGAATGTGTGGGCACCTGTGTGTGTATCCAGCAACAAGCCTCACTCTCAAAGCTCTGGAACCATTACTATTCAAGTCAGAAATAAGATTTTTCTAATAATGGTGAGTTTGATTATTTGGATAAAATACACAGTTGAGGTTGCATTGGGTTTCCAGCCAAGATGGAGATATAGGCAGAAACACTTTGCTTCCTTACACAACCAAAAGAAGGATAACAACCAATTTAAAAAGAAAGAACAACCAGAGCTGCCAGAAAATCACTTACATGGAAGTCCTACAACCAAGGAGTTAAAGAAACATTCATCCAGACTGGTAGGAGAGGCTGAGATGGGCAGCCGAGGCACAGAGGATGCATGACAAGGCAAGGCAGTGAGTGAATCCATGGGCAATCCCACATTCACATGCAGATAAGCTGGCGGGGGAAGGGGGAGCAAGGCAGACTGCTGAAACTCAGGGTTTCAGTGTGGGAAACTAAAGACTCAAAATTCCTGACTGTAAAAAAATCTATGGGGGTAGTGGCAGTGGGAGAAAAATCCCAGCCTCACAGGAGAGTTCACTGGAGAGACACATAGGGTACTAGCATGTACACAAAACCACCCACCTGCAAATCTGCACCTGAAAGGGCAAAATCTGCTTGTGGGAAGTGAGAGAAGTGACAGAAAGTGGGACAAGGGCAGAGCAAGCAGCATTGTTCCCTCTCTCACCCCTCCTTCACAGACAGCTTCATGACACAGCAAAGAGGGATGTCCTGCCCTGGCAAATACCAAGGCTCCACCCTTACCAAGTAACAGGTGCACCAGACAAGAGTATATAGCTCAAATGAAATAACAGATCAAAACTCCAGAAAGAGAGCTAAGTAATGATTAGATAGTCAGCCTATCTGATGCAGAGTTCAAAACACTGGTAATCAGGATGCTCACAGAACTGATTGAGCTCGGTCACAAAACAAAGGAAGAAATGAAGACTACACAAAGTGAAATAAAGGAAAATACACAGGGAACCAACAGTGACTCAAATCAACGATCTGGAACAAAAGGAAGAAAAAAGCATCCAATTGGACCAGAATGAAGAATCAAGAATTCAAAAAAAATGAGGAGAGGCTTAGGAACCTCTGAGACAACTTTAAGCATTTCAACATCTGAATCATGGCGTGCTGGAAGGAGAAGAGGAAGAGAAAGAAATTGAAAACTTATTTGAAAAAATAATGAAAGAGAACTTCCCCAATCTGGCAAAGAAAATAGACTTACAGGAAGTCCAGGAAGCCCAGAGAATTCCAAAGAAGTTGGACCCACGGAGGAACACACCAAGACACATCATAATTAAGTTACCCAAGATTAACGATAAGGAGAGATTCTTAAAAGCAGCAAGAGAAAAGGAGACAGTTACCTACAAATGAGTGCCCACAAGACTATCAGCTGATTTCTAAAAAGAAACCTTTCAGGCAAAAAGGGGCTGGAAAGAAGTATTCAAAGTCATGAAAGGCAAGGACCTACATCCAAGATTACTCTATCCAGCAAAGTTACAATTTAGAATGGAACTTTTAGAATGGAAGGGCAGATAAAGTGCTTCCCAGATAAGGTAAAGTTAAAGGAGTTCATCATCCCCAGGCCCTTATTATATGAAATGTTAGAGGGACTTATCTAAGAAATAGAAGATCAAAAACTATGAACCATAAAATGACAACAAACTCACAAGTATCAACATCTGAACCTAAAAGACAAAACAAAAACAAAGCTAACAACTAGAACAAGAACAGAATCACAGAAATGGAGATCACATGGCGGGTTATCAATGGTAAGGGGGGAAGTGGGAGAAAATGTACAGGGAATAAGAAGCATAATAGGTAGGCACAAAAAGACAGGGAGGAGGTTAAGAATAGAATAGGAAATGGAGAAGCCAAAGAACTTATATGTATGACCCATGGACATGAACTAAGACAGGAGGATGCTGGAGATGGGGGGTGGTGCCAGGAGGAGGGGGATGAAGGGGAGAAAATAACTGGAACAACTGTAATAGCATAATCAATAAAATAAATTAAAAAACAAACCTTAACTAATAGTTCAACATACACTACGACACTTTTTTCTTCTCATTCTAAATAGAATACCAAAGGTTTAATTAAAAAAGAAATGGATTATAATATTGAACATGCCATTCTTCTGGACATTAAAAAAACTTTAAGAACCATTTCAAAAAAGGAACCATTAGAACTAATAAATGAATTTTGCCAGATTTTAAGACTCAAGATGACTATACGAAAGTGAATTGTATTTATACACCTTCTCAACGAACATTCCAAAAATAAAATTGAGCAAACCTATTTACAATAGCATTAAAACTTAAAATGGTTAGGTATAAATTTAACAAAAACATGCAAGACTTACACATGAAAAGTATAAAACATTATTGAAATAAATTAATGAAGTTCTAAATAAATATCCAGACATTCCATGTCCATGAATTGGAAGATTTACGATTTTTAAGTTGGTAATATCCCATAATTGATATACAGATTCAATACCAATCCTAATAAGATCGCATCTTGTTTCCTTGCAGAAATTGACAGGCTGATCTTAAAATTCATATAGAAATTGAAGAGATTCAGAGTAGCTTAAAGACTTTTGAAGAAGAAAAATGAAGTTGTGAAACTCACATTATATAATTTTAAAACATGAAAAACTACAGTAATCAGTAATCAAGACAGTATGATACTGGCATAAAATACACATATAAACAAGTAGAAATAAAACATAAATTTATGGGCAATTAATTTTGCCTAAGACAATTCAGTGAGAAAGAATAGTCTTTTCAATACATAGAGTAGGAAGAATAGGATACCT
The DNA here is from genome assembly GCA_004026765.1 of Micronycteris hirsuta. Taxonomy (NCBI): domain Eukaryota; kingdom Metazoa; phylum Chordata; class Mammalia; order Chiroptera; family Phyllostomidae; genus Micronycteris; species Micronycteris hirsuta. The sequence continues at coordinate 66,210 of PVJI01006661.1, read as the reverse complement.
ATGCACAATAATTAAATTAGACCCCTATCTCAAATCCTACAAAAAAATTATCTCACAAGGTATCATAAACCTAAATTTAAAGGCCGGGACTATGAAACTCTTGGAAAAAAACATAAGTCTTCTTGACCTTAAGTTACACAATGATTTTTTAGATTTAACTCAAAAGCACAAAAATAACAAAAGAAAGTAGTTTGAGGTACATTAGAAGATGATTTAGACTACAGCAATAAAAGAAAACATAATTTTCATTGCATTAAATAATTTTGGACTGAAAATACTTTGGAGCAATTTTTGTGTACAAATCACAATGAAGAAACTAACAGGGCAACTCACAGAATGGAACATATTTGCAAATAATATATTTTATAAGGCAATTTATTGAAAGTATATGAAGAAAACTTACAGCTAAATTACAGACAAATGATCCAATTGACAAATAGCCAAAGATATGAATAGATGTTTTCCAAAGAAAAGATACAAATTGGCAATAAGCATATGAATAATGCTCAACATGATTAGGAAATGCAAATCAAACTTATAACAATGTAATATTTTGTAAGTACTAGGGTGGCTGTAATAAAAGACAGACATATACAAACATTCAGGAGGGTGTGGAAAATTGGAATTCTCACTTATTGCTGGTGGGAATGTAGAATGATGTCACTGATAAAAAAATAGTCTGAAAGTTCCTCAATAGCTTAATAGAGTTATCGTATGAATCAGCAGTTCTAGGTATATACTCAAGAGAAATAAAAACATATGTCCACATAAACTTGTATATGAATATTCTTAACAACATTATCCAATGTCCATTAATTGTTGAATAAACAATTGGTGTATCTATATACAGTGTAATATTATTCAGCCTTAGAAAAGAATGGAGTACTGATGCATACCACAAATTGAAACCTTGAAATCATTATGCTAAGAGAAAGAAACCCATTCCAAAATGCCACATGTTGTATGATTCCAAAATAGGCAAATCCATAGAGACAGAAAATTAATTAGAGTGGTTGCGATAGGGCTGGGGAGCGAGGATTCTTCAGGTGAGAATGGGGAGCGATTGCCAATGGGGATGTATGTGTGTTTGTGTAGGTATGCATGGGTTTACTGTGGTGGACAAATGTTGTAAAATTAGTTTGTGAAGATGCTTGCACAAACTTGTGAATATGTGAAAAAACATTGAATTATACATTTTAAATGAGTGAATTGTATGGTATATAAATTATGTATCAATAAAGCTGTTAAAATATATCCAAAACAAAAAACAAAACAGAGCCACCAATTGTTGAAGTTTTTAGTTCAAAAACGAACTCTGCTGCTTTGTGGAAAACTGCCCCTGAAATTAATGACACTTTTACGCTTTCCTAGGGCCCATTAGAAAAAGATGATTGTTCTTTCCCCTCATGCAGTGTTTTACATCTCAAAAACATGCTTTTCTATATGCCCTCTAAATATTCTTCTAATGATTTTGTAATGTGTGCGTATCGGCCGCTGTTGTACACGTTGGCAGATGAGTAAACACAGGTCTGGAGGGCTAAGTGGTTTTTCCCAAAGTCATGTCTCTGGCAAATGGAACATCCAAGTCCAATGTTATCCCATCATTTCTGGCTGACTGGGATTTTTCCCATGATGATTGCCAGCCAATATGTTTCCTTGCTATACCCATCACGTCAAAACACCCCATCTGAGCATGTTTGAAATCTTTTCCTGGTTTAATTTTTTTTTCTACTGAGAGGAAAATCTCTCTTTTCTATAATCAGTCAACTTCACTCATTGGATATTAAACATATGTTTAGTGACCATGAATTTGACTAATGCAAGTAAAATATGATAACTAGAATCAGGTGAGTATGGAATTTGAGATTTCAGTGGGAAATTAAACTAGGAGAGGGGCGGGGCAAGGAAAAGGACACAGGAGGAATTGGAAACCTAGGTAGGCATTACAAGAAAAAAAAAAGAATCATATGAACTCATATGAATCCTTAGCACACAATAGCATGTTCTGTGAGACTAGAAACCTGTTTCTGTGCTTAATAACACAGCAAATTCTGGCAGAGCTTGGGTGTGACCATCTGACTGAGTTGGAATGTGATAGGGCAGAAGGGTTGGCAGTTCCAAACATTTGTTTCTCTCAGGGGCTCCAATTTTTCACTCTGTAAAAACTTGGCAAGGTGCCCATTTCCTGATTTTTTTTCTTAACTCCCCTTCTCCCTTGCCAACTTGCATTGCATGGCAACTGGGAACATGCCTGATCACAGAAGGAAAATTCTGATTGAGGCCAAGCATGTTCTAATCCCTAGTTCAACTTTGAGCTTTTCCTCTGACCCAGATACATACAAGCTAGGGACTTGAAAACCACATGTGGCAGTTACAGGTAGGAATGGGACAGAACCAACTTTCTGTCTCTGGTAGAAAGAGATGAAGGTGCTGACAAAGAAGAGTACACCTTTTAGGTTTGGGATTTTTTAGACATGGCCTAACTCCACTAAAACAGGTGCCACAAGGCAAAGTAAGGACCACTTTTCAGCTTTGCAGAAATGACACATATGGCTTTGTGTACCACAGACATCTTTTGAATTGTGGCAAAATCCGAAGCTATAGAATGGCGAGATGCATCGTAAGAGCCCTCTATGCTTTTCTTAGAAAATATTTAAGTTTTGCTCTTTTTCACTTGATATGAACAAGTTCTTTTGCATTCAGAATCTATTCTAAAATCACCAGGTTGTCAAATGTGTGTTTTTATAGCTTATTTCACATCACTGGAGGTAAAGAATTAAAAACAAACCATCATTCTAAACTACTAGGTTGTCACATGCATGTTACCATAGCTTATGTCATTTGACTGGAAGTAAAGAATTAGAAACAAACCATGGGGATATTTTTTTTTCCGACTCTGTCTGCTGAACACTATTCTTACAGAAAAAAAAAAGCACAGGTAGCAAAACTTCATCTCCCCCAAATGCACTTCAATACGTTTTAAGTGTAAAAACCTAATTTAAAATAATGTCAGCATCTTTGGGCTGTAGAATATGAGGCTCAGCATCTTTAAATTATTTAAGAGGTCCACAGAGAACCAGTTATGCTTATAACGTCAGATTTACTCAAAGAAAGGGAAGAGAAAAGCAAAGTGTTGAATAAGGGTTTCCTTTGCAGTTTCATTGAGTTATTTCTGCATTCTGTAATTGCAACAATAGTCCTACCAAACTTTAAAACAAAACAAGATATGCACGTACATAAGGTTATGAGATCTATTTAGTGTGTTAGTTTTGTCAATTTAAAACAAATATTTGTGTTCTAGCCCTGTTACTTCTCTTTTTGGCTTCTATTTACCAACAGCAAGAGCTATACAAAAAGCATACTTGAAAAGAAAATGCCCCTGCCACCTCTAAAACTTGCCATTATTCCCTTTAAATAAGAGATAGGCAATTTCTAAATATAAATTTTATGTAACTGCCTTGATTTTCTCTTTTCTAGTGGCCTAGGTAGAAAATAAGAACCTTTGTTTTTCTTAAGGAAAAGAAGACCATATAAATAATTTTAGCAGCATATTAATCTACAAAGTTTCATTTATCATACAAAGGAAAAGCCAATAAAACATGTAGTATAATAGTCAGAGGGTTCTGGTGGTCTGGAGTGATAAGAAAGGACATTGAGAATTTTTTGAAACTAAAACGTGTGTCCAAAATGAGCCTGGTAACATGGTAAGAGTTTATTACCGATATATAAATTACTAGCATTTTGCCTAAAGCCTTCATGGTGATTTAGAGTTTATTTGGAGGAGTTAAGTGTATGTGAGTGCTGCATATCTGTCGTCTTCTATTGAGGACAGAACCTATATTGAGAAATACAGTTTACTGGAACTACTGACTGGGTCTTAACAAAGGAGTCCATTCCCATATTAAGGCAACAGGTAACAACAGACAGACAAGCTTCACTGGGGATGGTCAGAGGGCTCTGCCAAACTCACAGAACTATTAGGCCAATCCAAAAGAAACTGTAGTTATCAACACTTTTTGTAGTCCATCTGATAATGATCTAAATTTATAATTATTCTAGAATTTAAGAAAGAACAAAAAGCTCTCTGATTACTCAGAAACTTGTTTGCTTCTATTCTGTGCATTTCTGAGTTCTCTAAATGGACTTTCACAAAGATATATATATATATATATATATATATATATATATATTTAAGATTTTATTTATTTATTTTTAGAGAGAGGAGAAGGGAGAGAGACAGAGAGGGAGAGAAAGAGCAATGTATGGTTGCCTCTCACATGGCCCTCACAGGGAACCTGGCCCGCAACCCAGGCATGTGCCCTGACCGGGAATCAAACCGGGACCATCTGGTTCCCAGCCCACGCTCAATCCACTGAGCTACACTAGCCAGGGCTCACAAAGATATTTTTTTGCCAGCCTGTTGGCTCAGTGCAGCTCAGTTAAGAAGTAACTTGCATTTGGGTGGTCTGCGTTCTAAGGACGTAGGTGACGTGGGGTGTCTGAGACAGGCCTCCGTTCGTGGTCGCGTCTCTTGTCGTCCAAGGAGCTCTCCCTGGATCATGACAAGCTTTGCTACAATAGTATTCTGTCTGGGAAAATGTCAGACACTGTTTCTGAACTTCTGATGCTCTTTCACTCTTTACTTTCATTTGCAGTTTATGAGGAATTATGGAGTTGCCTAGGTTGCTGTATCAAAATTTTTCTGCAACTTCTACTTCCCATCCCCTTTGCATACCTTCTCTCCTATTTCTCATTGCTCTCTGGTGAAAAAGAGCTCCGGTTCTGATCCTTGTCTCATTTCTTAAGTGGCCCCTGATTCACTGTGGCTCTGATTCAGGCTCCAGTTTTTCCCTTTAATTCACTTTCCACTGAGATTTTCTGCATATCAATTTTCCCCAATTTTCGTTTATAATTTTTATTCCATCTATTTTAAAATTCTCTTAAAATGTTCATATACATGTTAGCTAAGTGAAAGTTAAAATATTAAAAATGATGTAAAAGATATAAGGGGAAACATACAGAGAGAGAGGAAAAGGAATTATGGAACGTTTCCATAGTTAAGCCTGAGATTCAATCTGTCTCCTGGAAGCCAAAGCAAAAAGGGAAAGATGACAGATAACCTAGCTATCATATCAGATAAATGGCAAAGATTGACTCCTTAGCAAAGATAAACTTTTTTGGTATTAAATGCTAAGGGGAAAAAAATCTGACACTTGTACTTTTATATTAAAGGGCATTTAATACAGTCTAAGGCAATTCATTTAGCAGTTCTATAGCAAATTCAGAAAGATCTCTATATGGCTCTTTATAAGAGCAAATGCTGATATGAAATAAAATCATACTAGTAAATATACTTCTACAGGGACTGAGATAACACAGCTCAGTTATGTTTCTTCCTGGTGACCTAATTCGATGCAATAATAAAATGCAGATAACAGGAGTGATTCATACATAATGTGGGTGGGTAGCAGAGACGAGGCATGGGTCAGTATTGCGGTCATTATCAAACTGCATACACTGCCCTGTCTCCTTTCTCCAGGAAATTTCTGATAAGGCCATTCCCAGAGAGAAATTCCACATTTTTTTGATTGATCACACGTAGAGAGATGCTCATTTCTTCACAGAAGCATGTTTTCATACATGGACCCAAGCATGTACAGTTTCATCATTACAGTCTTTAAAACAACCAGACATCAAAACAATTATTTAGTACAACCCGATTAAGTGAAAATATAGAAATGTACTTATTATGTACTTCACAGTTTCCTAAAAGTTTAACAATGATCACATTTTTTTAAGCCCCCATAGAAACTTTAGAAGATGGGGCAAGTATTTGGACCCATTTAAAATTTCTTCTGATTACTAAAGTTATACGTTATGTTAGAAGAAAAGTTTCCCAGCAGCATTCAAGGAGGTTAGCAGTGGCAGTGGGGGAATGTCACAGGAGGAGCCCCAAACAATGAGTGAGAAAATAGTAAAACCTGAGTTATAATAAATATAATATTTCTTTGAAAGATAAATTTTAAAGTGACTAAAATCTCAGGAAAAACATAATTTAATTTTGTTGCTACTATTGAAGGATGAGGATACAAAAAGGAATTGATTTCTGATAGCAAAACAAGATCCCGTTTTCTACACATTTGATTTAAGTGTGTGAGTCATAATATTCACATACACGTATTCAAACTTATACGCAAATACAGTGGGGATCATGACGGACATATAGCCCTTTATCCTGCTTTTTACACTTAATATTAGATCATTGTATTGTAATAGGATCATTTTCTCACCAGTGATTTCCTCTCTAAAGCCTTGTTTTAAAGTCTGCATAATATCCGAGTGTACCATTTATGGTTTCTAACCATATGAGAAGCAGATATTTTGCTGCATACAGAATTTTTGGAATTTTGGAAGAGTCCTCACATGCAATGTGATCAAGATGTATTTGTTACTTTTCATGTGCTCATTAAGAGAGGAAGCATTCCGTATTACATTATAGCGGAAATAAAATTTTCATGTGCCCTATTTCTATGGTTGGCCAAATAAAGCATAAATTTTAAAATTTCAAGGATAATTCAATTTCTTCTGCTTTTTTAAGGCACTTTCATATAAGTTTTTTGTCAATTCAAAGTTCCAACTCCCTATGTTTTTTTTTCAGTTTTTTAAAATTGTTATTCCATTATAGTTGTCCCACTTTTTCCTCCCCATTGCTCTCCCCTGCCCCACACCCCTCAGTCAGTCCCCCCTCCATCATCCACGTCTATGAGTCCTTTATACTTGTTCCTTGAATCACCCTGCCCCCTTCTTTCTCCCGTTATATCCCCCATTCTGGTCACTGTCAGTTTGTTCTTTATTTCCATGTCTCTGGTTCATTTCTTTGTTTTCTAATTTTTTTTTTTAATTTGGTTCCACTTAAAGATGAGATCATGTGGTATTTGTCTTTCACCACCTGTCTTATTTCACTTAGCATAATGCTCTCCAGTTCCATCCAACCTACTGCAAAGCATAGGAGTTCCTTCTTTCTTTCTGCTGTGTAGTATTCCATCACGTAAATGGACCGCAGTTTTTTGACCCACTCATTTACTAATGGACACTTAGGCTGTTTCTACCACTTGGCTATTGTAAATAATGCTTCTGAGAACATTAGGGTGCCTAGGTTCTTTTAAATTGGTGTTTCAGGGTTCTTAGGGTGTATTCTCAGCAGTGGAAACACTGGATCAAAGGCAGTTCCATTTTTAATTTTTTGAAGAAATTCCATACTGTTTTCCACAGTGGCTGCACCAGTCTGCATTCCCACCAACAGTGCACTAGGGTTCCCTTTTCTCCACCTCCTCTCCAACATTTGTTTGCTGATTTATTAATGATAGCCATTCTGAGGGATGTGAGGTGACATTTCATTGTGGTTTTAATTTGTATCTCTCTGATGGCTCATGATGTTGAACATCTTTTCATATGTGTATGGGCCATCTTTATGTCCTCTTTGGAAAGGTGTCTATTCAGGTCCTTTGCCTATTTTTTAAAATATATTTTATTGATTATGCTCTTACAGTTGTCCCATTTTCTGTCTCCTTTATTCACCTCTGCCCTGTACCCATATCCCACCAGCATTCTCTCCCCTTAGTTCAGGTCCATGGGTCATACACATAAGTTCTTTGGCTTCTCCATTTCCCATACTATTCTTAACCTCCCCCCTGTCTATTTTGTACCTACCATTTATGCTTCTTATCTCCTGTACCTTTTCCCCTATTCTTCCCCCTCCCTCCTTACTGATAACCCTCCCTGTGATCTCCATTCCTGTGAGTTTGTTCCTGTGAGTATAGTTGTTTGCTTAGTTCATTTTTGTTTTTTGTCTTTTTAGGTTGAGTTGTTGACAGTTGTGAGTTTGTTGTCATTTTACTGTTCATATTTTTGATCTTCTTTTTCTTAGATAACTTCCTTTATCATTTTATATAACAAGGGTTTAGTGATAAACTCCTTTAACTTGACCTTATCTGGGAAGTACTTTATCTGTCCTTGCATTCTAAATGATAACTTTGCTGGATAGAGTAATCTGGGATGCAGGTCCTTGCCTTTCATGACTTCGAATACTTCTTTCCAGCCCCTTCTTGCCTGTAAGAGTTTTTTCTGAGGTTGAGTTAAATGAGTTCTTTATATATTTTGGAGGTTAAACCTTTGCCTGATGTGTCATTGGCAAATATGTTCTCCCATACAGTAAGTTATTCTTTTCATTTTGATGATGTTTTCTTTAGTTGTGCAGAGCTTTATAATTTGATGTAGTCCCATTTGTTTATTTTTCCTTTGTTTCTTGTCCTACACGTTATATCAGCAAAAATATTGCTATGTGGATTGTCTGAAATTTTCCTGCCTATGTTTTCCTCTAGTATTTTTATGGTATCACTACTTATATTTAAGTCTTTTATCTATTTTTAGTTTTTTCTGGTGTATGGTGTAAGCTGGTGGCCTAGTTTTATTTTTTGGCACGTACCAGCCCAGTTCTCCCAACATCATTTATTGAAGAGACTATCTTTACTCCATTTTGTGCTTATAACCCTTTTGTCAAATATTAATTGACCATAAAGACACAGGTATATTTTGGGGCTCTCTATTCTGTTCCATTGATCTATGTGTCTGTCCTTGTGTCAGTACCAGACTGTTTTGATTACAGTGAACCTTGTAATATAGTTTGATATCAGGTATTTTGATCCCTCCTATTTTGTTATTCTTTCTCAAAATTGCTGAGGCTATTTGGGGTTGGTTATGGTTCCATATAAATTTTTGAAATATTTGTTCTATATCTGTGAAATATGTCACTGATATTTTGTTAGGGATTGCATTGAACCTGTAGATTGCTTTGGGGAGTATGGACATTTATTTTACACAGTCTTTGCGTCTTCATCACTCTCCTCCTCGCCAAAGACAGGCCTCATTGGCAGTTTACAAAAGGGGCCCCAGAACTCCACTTACTGCTAGCAAGTTCCTCACAGCTCTTCTTTCCCTCCAGTGCTCCCTGACTTATTGCCATCTCCTGAAACCAAAATTGATGTCCTTCTTTGTGCCAGTCGTAAGCCAGTGACACCGAGGACGATTCTTACGCCCCAGACTATTGTCCTCACATGGCTCATTATATGTCCTTTCCTGATAACACCCTTCACCCTTCAGCATTTCCGGAAACACTTCTGCTGTGTCTCCGGAAACCAGTGTCTCTTGTCATCAAAATCCTTTATTTACTTATTCTCTCCTCTGGATGTTGCTTTGTTTGCTTGCTTATCTATCTTTTCCTCTGAGTGAAAATTGACTCTTTCTTTTTTAAAAAGTTCAGTGGAGAGTTTTTCATCTTCATTTCCTTTTATTTTACTGGGAAAATGTCAGCAGAGGAACCTAGATCCTTCTGCCCACCTCTAGACCATTTTCTCTCTCTTCTCTCTAAAAACACATACACAGTTTGCAATCTCATGTCGTTAGATTATTCTACTCTCTACCATCCCTTGTTGCAACCACATATTGTTTCTCATTTTATTTCCTATCATTGGTGAAGATTTTGGTTACTTTCACAATTACTGTCTCCAACACCACTTTTGTCATGGTTTCTGTGAGTTTTAAGGTCCATGAATATTCTCTCCACACCTTGCTCTATTAAGTTACTTACCTGTTCTTCAACAGCGGAGCTTGTGCTTTACGTAACTCATTAATTAATGAATCCCATGGCAGACTCTAGATTTTGTCATTACTAATAACTCTAACTCCTCCATAATCTCAATTTTATGTATGTCATCACACCCTATCTATTTAGCTGTAGGTCTCCCACCCCATCAAGCTGTAGAACCTATTATCTTATTTCATTTTTATATTCCCTACCATCCCTTGCTCACACCCCAGTGTTCAATTACTTTCTTACCTACCTTTCATTCCATGACCTTTTATTTTAATTTCTCCCTTGGATACATCCTCAAGGGGTACTTACCTGGTGAAACACCAAGCCCTGTTTGACTACTTTGTGTATACATCATCTCAGCCAAATTTATCTGGGAAAAAACACGCAACCAGGCTGCCAAGGCTTCATTCTGTGGCCACTAATCTTACCTAGGCCTGTTTCGCTACCCCAAAATCATGGTGCATTTCCCTGATTTGTTCATATCTGTAAATGACTTTGTCATACTATCTTCTCTTTTTAAACCTTCAACACTGCCTTTTATTTCTCACTCAGTGGAAGACATTGCATTTCATTTCTCTGAAAGAAAATAAAGGCAGTCAGAAGAGGACTTCCACAAACTTTCACCCCCACATTCGCATCTGCGTGCATTTCTGTCCATCTACTTCACGTTCCTTCTTATTACTGTATGTGAATCCAATGGTTTCTCCCTAAAGTTAATCCTCTCCTTGTCTTTTAGATATCATCTTCCTTCACCTACTCTAAATACATCACCTTTGAAATTCTCTCCATCATTGTCATGTTTTTCTTCTTACTAGATTATTTCCATCAACACCAAATACATATTACTTCCACATTGAAAAGAATTGCCAGAAACTGAGTGACTTAAAACAACATGAATTCATTCTCTTAAATTTATGGAAGTATCAGCTGGGTATCAGCAGGCCTGGAGGCTCAAAGGAGAGAATCTGTTTCCTTGACTATTTTAGTTCCTTGTGGTCACCTGCATCCCTTGCCTTGCGTTCCTTTCCATCACCTTTTAAGTCCATCACTCCAATCTCTGCTCTCTCGTCATATCACCTTCTCCCCAACTGCGACTGCCGTAGCCCCCCGGGATAATCCAGGATTATATTCCCATTTAACATCTGAAACTTAATCATTTTGCCATGTAAGGTAACATCCATAGATTCAAGAGATTAGGAGAAGGACATTATATGAGGGGCATTATTTAGCCTACCACAACTTTGTAATGTTGAGAATTTTATAGGTGATAAACTGTTATTTTACAGCATGACCTTAATCTGGGTATATCTGATATTTTCTCATTACATTCTATTATATATGTACATGATTTTGATTTGTTCTAATGATCTATTAAATTTAATCTCTAGTTTAAAGAGATATCAGACTTCTCTACTGTTATGGTTATAATTTTTCCCTTTGTGGTGAATAATTTTGTGACAAAACACTTTGTGGCTATGCAAATATCCTGTTATTCACCAAATTTACTTTCTGTCTGTCTGTTTACCTATCTGTCTGCTTAAAATAAACCAGAATTATCTTCTGGATTGTGGGCTCCTTGCAGTACAAGCTTCTCCCACTAGGTGAGTGTTCTGGGAACCTGTCTGTATCAGTGTTCCAGCCGGTGTTGTTGTGAGAGGTTGTGTATGGTGTCAGTGAATTTTTTTGAAGACTCAACACATTTGCCCATTTTGTGATGGCTGATTTTTGAATGCAGCTGCCTACCCTGTGCTGAGTGTTCAGCAGTTTTTGACCCAAAACAGGATGAGCCCCATTTCCTACCCTCCCTATTTACCTGATCTTGTCCCGAGCAACTTTTTTTTTGGTTTCACTGGAAGAAAAAACATCTTCAAAAGGAAATATTTTGCCGATGTGGAAGAGGTGAAACAAAAAACAGCAGAAGCACTAAAAGGCATCAAAATCCATGAATTCAAAAACTGTTTTGGAAAAAATGTCTTATTATGTGTATTACATCTAATGAGAGAAATGAGAGTACTTTGAAGGTGACTGAAGTTTGAACAGGTAAGAATAAATACACAATTTTTTATAAATAAATTCTGTTTTTTTGGGTCCTCACTCATACACTTATGTTTACAAAATATGAGATTACATAAGACATGCCAATTTGTAACTGACCTGTGGAGTGACATTATGACCTACATATGAGGAAAATAACTCTATCAATAAACTAATATTTTTAAATGTAAAGTATGTTTTAATTAATAAGCCTGCTTTCACATATCTTATCTACCCAATATTTTTACAACCATTTGCAGCTGGCAAAATAGATATTATTAGTAATTATAAAAATGAGGAGAGTGTGGTCAGCAAGATTACATAGTTGGCCAAGTGCACATCACTAGTAAGTGGCATGGCTAGATTTAGAAACAAGAACTTTCTGATTTCTATTTCCGTGCTCTCTTTATTATATTACTGTGATGCTCTTTATGATTAAATGATAGATGTTCCAAGAGCAGTACTCTGTAGTCTAGGAAAGGAAAGTGGAGTTCAACCATTACCTTTTTCACAACAAATGATCTTTTTCTATTAGTGTCTCCATTTTACAAGTAGAATCCTATCTGAATCCTAAGCTTGCATTGCATACCTACCAAACATATGAACTAACTAACCCTTTGTGAAGAGAAAATCCTCTTAGAACATGTAATCTGTTGTCTTTGCATACTCATGAAGGAAAAAAGAAACCCTTCCTCTCTTAACTCAGTGATGTTGAAGACACAGAGCAGAGCCATACATCATTGAAGCCTCCAAAGCAGCCCAACTGTGGGGTTCATGGACACTAATACTATATTTGTTTCCAAGACTGGAGCAGCTGACAGTGCGATGGGATGATGTTACAAATGCACACAGGCCTGCGGCAGCTAACCAACTATGCACAGCTGGTGTGGTCTAATTTTAGAGCTCTGGAGCCTCCACCATGGCCTTCTAGAAAAATTCCCCTTGCTGGATGCAATGTGAGTGGGGGAAAAAAGCATGCCACACAATGTTTTAACTTCTCAAAAAATGGGAAGCTATATCCATGAGTGTTTGAAGTATGATAGATTCATTATCAAATAGCATTCTGGACAAGTTATATTTCCTCCCCTTCTACACCCATTTTAAATTGCATAGTTTATGGAGAGCAAATAATTCTATGGCAGAAAATTCACTGATTCATTCCATAATCAAAGAGCCTTTTTTTTTTTTTTTGCTTTTATATTAAGTCATATCACAAGGTCAAGCCAACCTACTTTAGCTTCACCTCTTTTGGTTTCCTGACTGGTTTTTCCCAAATCAGGGATCTGCGTTATATGCTTATGTTGTCATATACATTTTGAAATTGCCAACAACACTGTTAATATTTCAAATAGCTTGTTTAGTAATATAGGAATTTATGCTGACATTAAAAGCCATCTTGAATTGCTGCTAGGGATATTTTAAAAATCCTCCATTACTAATGTGACAAATAATGGTTTTAATGGCATCATAAACCAGAAATATGAAAGCATTATTAAATAACTGCTTCATAAAAGAGTTATCAAGTAACTATCAGTTAAGCTGTTTAGACATGATGAAAGTTCAGTCTAAACACACTGGACCACTTCAGATACACTGAACTAGCAATATTATAAAATGTGGAGGTAATGAATATTATTGCTTCAAAAATTGTCTTTGTTAATATTACTCTGAATAAATTGTGTTAGGGAAATCCTTCTACCTTATGAGACCAATTCACATTTAAAAGCCATTTTATTATTATGAAGCATTCATTCAGTCCATTGCTCAGACATATAGTTCACGTGCAGAAACTATATCACTTACTTTGGCTTAAATATTGAAATAGTGCACTTATATGCATCTATATTTTAAAGATATGAAGCTCTGCACTAAAGGGTATCATTCCATTAATTATTTAAACTCAATGTGGTGGTTAAACATTTATGTCCCATACACATTTTATCTTCTGCTTTTTCTTTCCCCTATAATTAATGGGTCCATAAGACACTTGGGTGATATGAGCTGCTTTAAGTTCTGGTAGAATATATTTTATTGCAAAAGTCTCCATATTTGCAGAAGTATAGTAGTAAATCTGTGCCAGTTCACAAATGAAATGGCTTTAGAAATCCATGCTATTTATGCATGGATCCACTTAATGAAAGTATTGCCATTGTTCTCTTGAAAGCCAATTTCTTGCACTTATGTATCAAGAGAATACGACATTCATGTGATCGCAAGGATGACTAGATATTCTGGATTTCAAATTATTAAGTTGTATTATTACACAATTGCCTTTTGCAAAAATACCACTTTAAACAATATTCTAAATTGTTTATTCTATAACAACATCAAATTTATATTCTATAATAGAGAAAACCTACAGGGAAATTGACGGTTGTAAGGACTGAAATGTGTGTAACATAAAGTGGAAATATGAAGGCTCTGATAGAGGCAGACAGTGTTCAAAGTGGACCTGTAGCAGGCACTGAGGTTATAGCAATGATAGGGTCTTCCCTAGCAGTGGTTGTCAAACTCTATCATGCATCAGTATCACCTGGAGGGCTTATTAACCACATTTCTGGGCTCACTCTCAGAGTTTCCGATTCAGTAGGTCCTGGGTAGGGCTCCAGAGGTTGCATTTCCAACAAGTACCTTCCTTGGTGATGCTGATGCTGCTTGTTTGGGAACCACATTTTTAGAATCACCTCTTCATAGGGTCTGTTCTAAATATATTATCAGTATTATGTTCAATTTTATATTCTGCTAATGATTCCAATAGAGTATACAAAAATTGATCATCATTAAAACTCAGTTAATTAACTTGGAATTTAGAGGCTAATTTGATGTTCATGCATCAAATAAGCCACATGTGACTAACCACCCATAAGCAGCCTTTGGTTTGTTCTGAGCACATCCGGAAAAGCAATTCAACTGTGCCATAATTAACAATGTGGAATTTTGTTTCAAAAGACATTTGTTATCTTTCTGATTCTAAAAGTAATGCAAGTTCCCTGGAGAAAATTTGAGCTGAAAAGAATAAATATAAATATAAGTACAGCCATATTTATCAACATCTAGAGATAATCGCTGGATAACATGTGGTAACAATGGATCTAGGTTCTATTGAACATTTTATTGGGAAGTAGAAAAGAGAATTGAACTTCATTAACACCTTGAGAATAACTTAATGAAAATTCCTATTTGGCAATAGCCATTGATCCAACTATAGCTTCGCATTTTGACTGCCAACTGCTGATTTTTTCTCTTTCAATTCCTCTGTCATAAGGTCTCTAAACTGACCCTCACCCAACCTGACTCAAGAAGCTTTCTTTTGTCTCTCTGTATTTCCCTATTTTATGCAAAGCAATTTTCTTCTGTTCCTGGACTTTAAGTCCTGTACTCTCATACCTATGGCCTCTTGCTGAAAATAGCTCTCCAAATTACAAGGATATGCTCTTCTTAGAAATAGGGAGGCTATGAATAAATCCCTTTATTTCTGCTGCAAATGACATTTTTCTAGTCCTATAGTTATCTATGTATATAGTGAAAATCTTGAATCTTGTCACATTTGGGTGTGGTATTACTTTTCTATTGCTATATAATATATCACGACAAAAATTAACAGACTAAATTATATACTTTTATTATACCACAGATTCTGTAGGTCAGATCTGTACATGGTATGTCTGGATTCTCTGCTCAGGTTCTCCACAGGTATTATGGGTAGAATTGTGTCCCCTAAAGATATATGGTGAAGTCCTAACACCCGGTACCTATGAATGTATTTCTTATTTGGAAATAGGGTCTTTGCAGATATAATCAAGTTAAGATGAGGTCATCAAGGAGGGGAGCCTAATCC
Source organism: Micronycteris hirsuta (assembly GCA_004026765.1). Taxonomy (NCBI): domain Eukaryota; kingdom Metazoa; phylum Chordata; class Mammalia; order Chiroptera; family Phyllostomidae; genus Micronycteris; species Micronycteris hirsuta. Next base: position 50,686 of record PVJI01006661.1, on the reverse strand, counting down.
AACATGACTGGTATTCTTATAAGAAAAGGAAAATGCCATATGAAGACAGAGACACGGAGAGAATGCCCTGTGATGACAGAGCAGAGATTGGAGTGATGCAGCTACAAGCTGAGGAATGCCAAGAATCAACAGCCCCCATCAGAAGCTAGAAAGAAGCAAGGCTGCATTCCACCCAGCCCCTCAGGAGCATGGCCCTGCTGACATCCTGATTTCAGATAGCCTCAAACAAAGGTGTTGGCGGATCTGTGGTTCTCATCTAGAGCTTAGTGTTCTCTTTCAAGGTCTTCTCCCAAGAACTTGAAGGATTTCGTTTTTTGTAGCCATACGGACTGAGGTCTCTTTAATTTTGCTGGCTTTCAGGTGGGGACCGTTCTTAGCCCCTAGATGGCTCTAGGAGTTTCTTGTCACTTGATCACCTTAGGCAGTTGATAATACGTATACTGGCTTTTTTTTTTTTTTCAGGCCTGCTTGAGTGCCTGTCTCTGGTTTCCTTCTTTGTTCTCAGCCAGAGAAAACTCTCTGCTTTTAAAAGTCTTCTGTGCTGAGGTAAACTGGCCCACCCAAGTAGGATAATCTCTCTATTTTAAGGTCAACTTATTTTGGACCTCACTAATAGCTACAGAACACCTTCATAAAAGTACCTTGATTAGCATTTGACTGATACCTGGAAGAAAATATGCTTACCTCTGGGGCTGAGGATCTTGAGGGGAAGGGCATCTTAGAATTCTTTCTACCACAGGTACATTCTGATTTGTCATGGTCCTCATATAAACTGAAAGCAGTCACTGGAGAGTACTCCAATAGCCGTTTTATTTTGTTCTCTGTATTCCAGCTAAAATTGTCTCTGAATATATATAACCCAGTTAACACACCAGACCACCCTACCTATATTCCAATGAGCATGGAATAGGTGATTTTTATTTTTCCACAGGGATTTACTATGAGAATGAATCAAAAGCTTTTGAGTGAGGGGCAAGTTGAGTACCTTATTCAATTTTTTCTATTATAACTGGTTTATATTACATAATTTTTATTATGTGCTGTGATGTATAGTATATATAGTTTTATCTTATTATTATAAATATGACAATATAATGTATGCTCTTTTAACAAACTTCTAGGTAATTGATCTTCTGGCTTAGCCAATAGTTTCTCAATCTTCTGTGACTCATTGATTATGGTCTATGATTCACTGAGTGCTTTCACCTTGCAGGTCTTTTCTAGGACATCTACATACTTCTTAAGTGTAATTGCATGCTTATCAAGAACCAGTGGCTTAACCTTAAACATTTTTTTGTGGTTGTACTTAGTATTGTACTCATTTAGTTAACTATTTCATAAGTAGATTGATTGGAGTACAGAGAAAGAAAGCTGCTTTTATAAAAACAGGTAAGTGTTTCAGAATGACTTGATAAAGGTAAATTGTTAAAAATGTAATTATATGTAGATAAAATAATTGTACACTATTTGAAAAAATCTTACAAATCTAGAGGAGTTTTTTAAAAATTTATATTGCTTTATAAAGCAAGATGCCTTAATTATTAGAAAGGTTATTAACAGCCTTTGAATCCTCATTCTACTTCATAAAAGCTCATCCTGGATCCTGAAAATCATGGAAGATACATTGTGGGTGTACATTTTTTATGTTTTAAGGTGAAATGTTTAAGTTGCCTGGATATGTGTACATTCTTTTAGTTAAAACATTCAGAATGGCCCATTTTCTAGTAAGAGTGCTCTTTTCTGTGCTGTTGTTCTCGAATATTCTCTCTTTTTTACCATAAGAATGTGAGAGTTTATAAAGAAATCTATATTCAGAAAAACAGTGATATGATCAAAAGTTGGTTCATATATTGAAAATTTTAGGCTGGTTTCTGTAATAGGTCCTCAGATTTTCTATCAGGTGGTACAGAAATAAAAGGGAACCCTTGGATCTCCGTCTCACTAGAATTTAAGACTGTTGAATTTTGGAAATGATCGTGGATGAATAGCGTTGATGCCGACATCCTTTCCTACCACATCCCTGGTCTCTCTCATTGTTGCCTAATTCATTTGAAGTTGTTTACCTCATGCACTGACAGACGCTGAGACTGATGGTAACAGTTTAAAATTCTCTCTTGTCTATTTGAAATTTCTTGTTAGCATTCCTACCTGGTTTCCATCCATGTGTGAAAACAAAAAAGAATCAGATACAAACAGAACATTACACAGTGCCTTCTGCTTCCCAGGTTTGTTTAATACTATCCTATATATCCGAGTTAATAATTCACACTCTGCAGAATGCCAGCACATCTCTATTAGACTTGATGTCCTCTATTAATGTGACAGCACACAGCCAGTGCAATGCCGCAGTGTTGGGGACAGTAGAAGGGGCAGTGGCATTCTTCAGGTCTGCGTGTCAAAAGTTTGCCCATTCAAAATCAGGTCTCAATAAAGATATATTCTATCAAATAGTGTTTATGTTAAGTGGGCCTAAGTAGAGAATTCCAAGGAAACTGGAGCATTGCAGAGCCCGCCATTTTTTCCTGCATAAACATTCTCCTTTTCCAGAGATGAACAGAAGCAAATGTTCACTTTTTCTACTTCTCATCACTCTCTCTCAGTCCGTCCTTAATGAAGGAGCTGACACTACGTACTGTAAAAGGAATAGTGTACAAATGGGATTAATCAGCTTGGGGCCTACAGGTCAGGCAAGAGCCTACCTGATGTTTTAGTTAAATGTTTTATAGAACGAATGTAAGAATATCTGTGAGAGTATAATGTGTTACAGAGTTTGAAGTGATAAAGTAGGAAAAAGAAGGCCATAATCCAGTGAAAGCCCAGAGATTTTAATCTCTCATTTTGTATTTCTGATTTTTGATATATTTGTAATAAATCACCATCAAAGCTAATGTGGAGAACTGCATATCCAGATAAATAGGTAAGCCTCAATATATATTTTAAGCTATAAATCTAGATGTAAAAATTTGTTACACCAAAAAGGTTTCATGCATGTACATAGGTTAACTGCCTAGGTTGTTTATGTACAAATATATCCTTATAAGGGGAAAATAATATAAAATTTGTGACAGCAATCATCAGAATTATTTTTGGATAGCTTTCAGCAAATTATCAGCCCTCTTGATATAGCCAGTTTTACTAAATGTTAGGCAAAATTTGCTCACAAAAATTTTTGGCACATCATGCAACCATAAGAATTGTGGATATACATAACAGGAACTGTAATTGGCAGCCAAGATTTACAAGACTCACAAGAAAACATGAAATGTCAAAGAAAAGTAAAATAAAAAAGAAAAGGAAAGGACAGCCTAGTCCAAAACTATATTCTACTTGAAACAACATGTGGAAATCAAAGCAAATTGGATGAGTGTTATCTGTAGAAATAAAAGAGTCCATTATAGGACTAGGAAATAGGAATTATTAAAAAGTCTTTGAAATTATATACATTTTAAGCTCACATTTACATGGGACTGAATAAAAGAGGGAGATAAATAAGAGAATTTAGAAAAGATGATTTCTTCAAGCAATGCCTGTTCATGTTATACAGAATGGATTTCAGACATAACCTAGGTCTGAACAAGAAATGCCAATTCTCAACTTCCATGCTGGAAAAAAGTAAGCAGTTAAGAGAACAAACTCAATATGTGATTGACATCAAATTGTCATTGTTAACTTTCCTTATTGAAAATAGTTAATCAAGTATGAGGTTAGGTTTTGTTGTTATTTGCCTTTGTGGGAAAATTCATAGTGGCAGTTATTATTATTTTTATTATAAATGATTATTTCTTATTAAGCAAAATAATTAACCATTGGCTTGACAATCAACACAAAACATGTTTTAATCAACTAAACATATTTTATGTTTACCAACATGCTTGACAATGAAGTGATAATTAATATTTATTTGGGAGCTTACTTTTTGCCAAGCTTCTTCTCTGTGCTCTGTATGTATTAACTTATTTAAGTTTTATGAAAATCATCTTCATTTTACAGATGAAAGATGAGACCTTGAAAGGCAAAGTAAATATGTCAGCTAGTGAAGTGCAAAAATAAATTCTGAGCCCTTAGAGTACCACTGTAGAGTTCAACTATCTAATACTTTATTCTGATTTTTGAAACATATGATAGTTGAAATACTAAATTTTTGACATTATAAAATTACCTAAACTAAACAGAAATGCCAAACTATAAACTAATAATTTGCCTTGAATCTTGCATTCATTTGTTTAATTGTTTATTCATTCAACCAAAACAACCATTTTGCATGTGGTACCAGCTACTGGGATTATAAAGATGAATAAGACAATCCCTCTTCTTAAAAAGAGGGTATTGTGCAGTGCAGTATGTAAGTCAGAGAAAGACAAATGCCTATGATTTTACTTAATTATCCAAAGAACAAAATGAAGAAATAAACAGAAAAATTTCTTATTCTAATAGAGAAAGAGAAAAAATGAATACTTGCCACCTAACGGTATGTTTTAGTGTGATCCTGACTATATTGACAGAATACTTGAAAATGCAGCTTTTATTTCATTCTGAGTCTAGTCAGGAATGGAAAGATGTTAGAGAAAAATTTCACAGGATAGGTAGTGCTTGAGCCAAATTTCAAAGGATGCGGTGTGAAAGCATGGGATGGTGAGAGTGGTATTATTTATTTTGTTTAGATGTCACTCTTTAGGAATGGGGAGAGGTGGCATTGGCTATCCTAGAAAGAGGTAACAATGTTAAAGAGAATAGAACCTTGCCTTGTATCCATAGGACAGTAAAAAAATGAACTTACGGAGTTTAGTGGAAATCAGCGAAATTAATAACAGTACTACATTTCTTCAAGAAATAAGTTCATAGTGATGCAAATTTATATAGTGGATAAAGAGTGGGCATGTATGATATTTTGAATTTTAGGTCAACATAATTTAGCATAATGGAAAAAGCATAAAGAGTTGATAGTATACATAGAAAGTCCTATAGACTCCACCAAAAACTACACGACCTAATAAATGAATTTGACAAAATGATGGGATACAAAGTCAATATTCAGAAATCAAAGGCATTTTTGTACACTAACAATGAAATATCAGAAACAAATTAGGAAAAAAAATCCCATTTACTTAGCAACAAGAAGAATAAAATACTTAGGAATAAACTTAACCAAGGAGATAAAAGACCTGTACTCAGAAAAACACAGAACACCAAAGAAAGAAATTAAGGAAGACCCAAATAAATGGAAACGTATGCCATGTTCATATGTTAACATCATTAAAATGTCCATACTACCCAAAGCAATCTCTAGATCCAATGCAATTCCTGTCAAAATACCAATGACGTATTTCACAGATATAGAACAACTATTTCAAAAATTTATAGGTAACCATAAATGACCCAGAGTAGCTGCAGCAATTGTGAGAAAGGAGAACAAAGTAGGCAGGATCACAATACCTGATATCAAAGAATATTACAAGGCCACTGCAATCAAAACAGTCTGGCACTGGCATAAGAACAGACACATAGATCAATGGAACAGAATAGATAGCCCAGAAATAAACCCATGTCTCTATGGTTAATTAATATTTGACAAAATGGGCAGGAGCATAAAATGGAGGAAAAATAGCCTCTTAAATAAATGGTGTTGGGAGGTCTGTACAGGTACATGGAAAAAAATGAAACTTGACCACCAACTTACATAAACTCAAGATGGATAAAAGACTTAAATATAAGTAAAGACACCATAAAAGACCCAGAGGAGAATATAGGCAGGAAAATTTCAGATATCCCACAGAGCAATATTTTCACTGACATATATTCTAGGGCAACAGTATAAAGAAAAGAATAAACAAATGAGACTATATCATATTAAAAAGCTTCTGCACAGCCAAAGGGAACATTAGTAAAATGGAAAGGGAACCAATTGTGTAGGAAAATATATGTGCCAACGATAACTTGGACAAGCATTTGATCCCTGAAATATAAAAAGAACTCACATGACTTCACTCCAGGAAGACAAAAAATCCAATTGAAATATGGTCAAAGGACCTGAATAGACACTTCTCCAAGGAGGACATACAGAGGGCCCAGAGACATATGAAAGAATGCTCAGCATCACTAACCAACAGAGATGCAAATTAAAACTGCAATGACACACCACTTCACACTAGTCAGAATGGCTATCATAAACAAATGAACAAACAAGAAGTGCTGGTGAGGTTGTGGAGAAAAGGGAATCCTAGTACACTATTGTTGGGAATGCAGACTGGTGAAGCCACTGCAGAAAACAGTAGGAATTTCCACAAAAAAACTAAAAATGGAACTGCCTTTTGACCCAGCAATTCCACTGCTGGGATTATACCCTAGGAATCCTGAAACACCAATTCAAAAGAACCTATGTACCCCAATGTTCGTAGCAACGATATTCACAGTAGCCAAATGCTGGAAATAGCCTAGTGCCAATCAGTAAATGAGTGGATAAAAAAACTATGGTACATTTACACAGTGGAATACTATGCAGCAGAAAAAAAGAAGGAGCTTTTACCTTTTGTTACAGCATGGATGGATCTGGAGAGCATTATGCTAAGTGAAATAAGCCAGGTGGTGTAAGACAAATACCATATGATCTCACCTATAAGTGGAACCTAATCAACAAAACAAATAAGCAAGCAAAATATAACCCAGAGACATTGAAATAAAGAACAAACTGGAAGTAACCAGAGGGGGTTGGGGGAGGGATAATGGGGGAAAATAAGGGAAGGGTCAAGTCAAGGAACATGAATAGAGGACTCATGGACAAAGACAATGGGGGGATAGACTGCGGGAGTGGGGGCAAAGGAGCAGGGGAGAGCAAAGGAGAAAAAGGCGAGACAACTTTAACTGAACAATAAAAAAAATAAAAAAATTAAAATATAGAAAAATATAAAGAAAACAAAAAAAGTTTGTGGTTCATATCATGTCTGTCACTTATTAGCTATTGAACGTGGGCAAGTTGTTTTACCTTCTTGAGTATCAATATATTCACCTGGAGTATGGAAAAATAATGACTTCATCTCTATGTACAGTAATTATTAGGTTTTTGAAAGAATGATTAATGTGGGATGAGTTATGTGTTTGGCTGGGTTAGGTACTCAGGAACTGATAATTACTATTATTGTTAAGTTAAATATTTGTTCAGTGTCCACTGTAAAAGTCATTGTGTTTGTTTTTTGCTCTGTGGAATACAAACAACGGCATGCTGGAGCTGTCCCATACAGATTCTCAGGTTAACTGTTCAAATTTTAGGTGTGGATTGTTAAGCATGATCATCTTCGAAATCAGCCATAAATGGAGGATTTATATCACAAAAATTGCATATGCTGTGTTCATGGCTCCCTTACCCTGAGAGCCAGTTAATAATGCCTGAGCTGAATTTTAAATGGTGAAAGGCTGAGGGTGGAACTGAGCGAGGAGTAGTGTTGATTGTGCTTAGAGGCCATTCAGTTGGACATGGAAACACTATTGGAAATAAATACCATGAAAAGTAGAGAGCAGGTTGACAGCTCTGGGGAAAGGAGGGTTGGGGGTGGGGGATAGAGTAAAAAGGAGAAAGGACTCATGGACGTGGAGAAATGGTGCTTATGGGAGGGGAGGGCATAAGGGGGATAAATGATAATGGAAAAATACAATAAAAGTACATTTAAAGAAAAGACCCCTATGCTTACTCACGTATAGTTGATAGCTTCAGTTCTATGTTGGCTTACACCAAGACTAAATAAATGCTAGTGTTTTCAATGGTTTATAAGCCTCTCAAAATGTGTGCACTTATAAACTCAGCTCTCATCTCTTACTACCTTCTATTGCCTCTTACACAACTCCGGTCAGCCTGTGCATACATAGGACTCTTCCACTCAGGCCCTTTGGCTTGGCTTATCCCTCTACTGGAAAACCCTTCCTTCATATGTGTGCATGGTTTCCCTTCTTACTTTGTTCAAGTCTTTGCTCAAATACGACCTGTTAAACCTGGCCTAACAACCCCCTACCCCCAGAATTTACAATTCCCTTTCCACTGCTTTATTTTTTCATAAGACTTATTATCTTCTAACATAATATAGGGTTTGTTTATTTATTTGTGCTGTCTGTCTTCCCCCTTTGGAATGTAAGTACTATGAAGGCAGGGATTTTTAGTCATTGTTTTATTATAGACAGCTAGAAAAAAGTTGGGAAATTATAGGTATCCAATGAATGTTTGTGGACTCAATGAATGTGGCTAAAATTAAAAACAAAACAAAGCATGCAGGAGAAGTTTTATGATGAGTTTTAACTAAATGATTTAGAATTGCCCAGTTCTGTCCTATAAGTAACCTCCTGCATGCTGGAGGAGGTTACTTATAGGTTGAAGTAGCTATACACAAAAATGAGAGAGAGTACCTAGTATCGTTGAAACTGGGTTAAAGAATGTAGATTAACCTCAACCCTCAACCTCCTTCCTCTAAACCCACATCCAAACTCTCATGTGGTTATGTTTGGTGGTTGAGCTGTATAATATAGGAACATGAAGCAAGAACAAATGCATATCAGAGAGACAGTTAGAGAGAGAAGGAGAAGAAGAGAGGAGGGAAGAGGAGAGGGGAGGACAAGGAACTGTGGTACGTAGTCTTCAAGGTGACCCCTAATGATCCCTGCCTCCTGAGATTTATAACCTGTCTTGTTACCTCCCACATTGTACCAAGCTTTATTCATATGGCCATAAATATTACAGAAGTGATTGTAGGACACTTCTAAGATTAAGATAAAAGATATTGCAGCTTCCTCTTGGTCACATTGTCTAGTTCAGATCATGCACTTTGGGGAAACCAGTTGTTTGGTTGAGTAGGCCTATGGAGAGACACACATGAGTGACTGAGGCCTCCTGACAATCGCCACCTGAGGGAGCTTGGAAGTGGGCCCTGACAATCCCTGCAACTTCAGTCAAGACTGCAGATGCCGGAAGTTCTGAACTACTTCTTGACTGCAACCTCATCAGTCACCTAAACTGCAACCAGATTTCTGGCTCTCAAAAACTGTACAAGATAGTAATAAGGGGGTATGAAAACTTGGTAAATTTTCTGTTTTGAACTTTATATGCAATTTATAATTTTTTTATTTTTAAAAGAAAGTAAGGTCATTTGGCTTCTAGTACACAAAAAGCAGTTATAGGATGATGTTATACTGATTATAATAAGATATGAATAATCTCTCACCCCCATTATCTGTCATTACTTTCATGAAAAATGGCAAATATCCCATCTCCTTTCAGTGGAATCACCTGAGAATGGCTTTGAGACTAGAAAATTAATAAAACAAATAAAATGATGATGAAACATAAAAAAACTGAATGAGATAATCAATGTTGTGTTAAGCAGCTGAGTTTTGGGAAAATCTATTATATAACAATATATTTTATATATATAGATAGATAGATAGTGAAAGTGCCATCTTCATGTCAACAACAGGAAAAGGGAGAAAAGAAGGATGTGCTTGAATGGGTCCATGAATATTTTAAATTTTACTGCTTTGGTGATGATGTCTTCCTATTGGGAAGACTGATAAAATTAGGGAATTGGATTGAAGTAGAAATGGCTGTAAACTTTTGATTTTTAAATGTCCTCTACCAGTCTTATGAGTTTACCAATAATCTACTATTGGTCCCAGTATCAATAAATTTGAGAACATCCATTTAAATATGCATATTTTTTACTTCAGTTTTATTCCTTGTCAGATTTAAATATGAAGGAGGAATAAAAAGTACAAGTACAAATATCACAGCAAAATATAGGTTCAATGGGAAATCGCTATAGAGTTTCTATTGATAGAATCCACCTTCTTATTTCAGTAGATGTTTTATTGAAAGGAGTTTACCTTGATTTTATTATTAAATCTTCTTGGAATTAAATACCTTTCCTCTATTGTCAATCAGTTTAAATTCAGACCCGAGATGAAATATGAAACAATGTGAAGATGGAGGAGTTCACACTCTGAGTCGAATTCCTGCTCAGACACGTTGCACCCAGTGCTACGCTTTGATAGCCTGCGCTTTGTTGCCAGTAACTTCTCTGGCCTCAGAGCAACACTTCTCATCAAACGACATAAAGTTAACCTTCCATGGCAAAGTCTTCCAAGTGGCCACCACTCCCGGTGGCAGCCTGCTCTCTTCGACAGCAGTGATATTCCCCTCTTTTGGAAACAGCACTTATAACCATGTGTAAAACCTAGCATCAATTTAATGAAGGTTCTCCAACCTTGGGAATTTCTCCCCAGCATCCATGGATGCTGTAATGTGGGAAAATTAAATATAGTGTTTACTTTTTTCCTTTGAAATGCTGATATCATGCTTGCGCAGGTCGTTAACCATTCTGTAGGAGACCAGAGGGTGGTACGCCTTATCAGAATCTACCAGATAGTCTTGTTCCAGGGTCCAGTTGTGTTTAGAGATTATGATGTTGCTATAACTTTGATCATAGATTGTCAGAAAAGAAATAAGGACACTATTCAGATCAATCTAGCATAATTCATTCTATTAAACATTCTCAAAGGTAGCAACGTTTTTGACTTATCCAAGTTGATGCTCAGTTCCAATTTTAGGGTTGTTAACGGCAGCAGACATGGTTAACATGGGAAACAAAGCAAAAAGAGGAAGGAAACGGTGGTAAAGAAGGCATGCACCATACACACTTGTGCAAAACATGTTTGTACTCGTGCATATATTAAAATACATTTAAAAAGTAACATGCAGTTCATATGAATACTGACTGCATACATGTCATGGTCAGTGTCAATTTTCATAAAACAGGCTTAACTTATTTTTCTGTTTTTGAATTCTTTTGTGTTCATTAGTCTTCTAGTCATTTGAGAATGCTGTGCTCAGCTGAATGAAAGAAAAGCATATCACATCTACTAATTTTATAATGTAGGCTATGGACTGTGTTGATAGCTAATGATCTCAGTTTCTGTTCTCTTAACGCAGACCCTTGAGTGTTAAGGGCTCATTGACGCGCCTCTAAGGGCAGTGTGCATGGGTCCCCGGAGCATGTTGTGGGGAAGGATGAGACTCATTCTCACTCGTTCTGAGATTTGAGACTGATCGTCCAGCAACATTCACACCGGTCCCTCGAAGCAGTCACCTGCACCATTCGAATTTTGAGTTGTCTTGGCAGTAAATGATTTCAATGGAGAAGACACTCGTCATTCAGATCTTTCAATTAACCCTTTACACTGTTATTCCAGGCTTTGCAAGCAACCACCTGCTTAAAATTTGCCTCCCCAGGAAGATTTATGTACATGAAAAGAATAGGCTACTCAAGAAACAAAAGCATTCTAGATAACTTGGCAATCATATTTCTATAAAATATTAATAAATTGGCATTTGGATTTATACCCTAATCATTTACAAACTGAACTGAATAAATTAGCCACCTTGAGTCTGTGAAGTTCTGAACAGCTATAAAAAATCCAGTTTGGGGACCTATGAATCTGAGGAATAACTTTGTCTTGTATTAATCTTATGAAGTCAGAACGTTCTATATGTTTTTTCTTTCCTTAATTTTTGTCAGCTCATTTGGTAGGAAATAATTACAAAAATTTTTTTGCAGTGAAAAGATGTGATTTTTTAATTCACAAAGTCTTTTTATCAGCTGTGAGGCAACATTATCCCTATAAAACCCCTTTCTTTGGAACAGGGAAACTGGATCCATCATTATAAACATTACCACCCATATTGCTAAAGGGATGCTATCTAGAAAATACTAAAGAACACCATCGCATTATATAATTTTGTTTTGGGAGGATGTATTTTTATATTGTAGCTTGTGAGTTTTAGAAATGATGCAAACAACAACAACAACAACAACAACAACAACTGGGGCTGCTCTAGGAAAGAGGAGTGTTAGGCATTAAAATTTGTTACTGCATTTGCTTGCATTTTCATCCTGACTTTAAATACCCTTCTTCAATCAGAGTACCTACACTTTTAAACAAGACTTTTGTAAGTTCTTATTGAATAGAATATTCCTGGGCTGTAAATGCACATTCACATCATTGTCCCACAGGACTTACAAGGATGCTGAATCATATGCAAACACTATGTATTGGTTGAGGTTAATGCTACTAAACTCTTCCTTTGAGTGGAAAGAGAAAGGCATTACGTGTGCACACACAGATACACACGATACAACCACACATACCTGTCACTCCTCATTGGTAAGGGGCACAACAGTGCCAGCTAGTAAACGATCTAAGAACTTTATAGGTCTCTGTATTTTTCACACTTACTACTCTGTGACCAAAAGGAAACATAACATTTAAAAATATTTGGGAATTCCACATACTTAAAATTACATTTCTTTAATATAGTATTCTTTCCTTTTATCACTTTATTTTAAATTTTGTCATGTTGCTTTTCTTTCTTTTGAAAAATTTTTCTCTTTGGCAATTCAATAATATCTTAAAATAAAACCTACATGAATTTATAATAAAATTACTATTCCTTTTCCCTATTTCCACTTCTTCAATAAAATTAAAGGAATGCCGGTGATTGCAATAATCTGATCGGAAATTTAGATGCAAAGAAAATCAGAAAATTCTAAATTGTGGTTCCCACAGCGACTATAAAAAGACACTCAACATGACTGCATATTTATATTAAGATATAAAACCCGACAACTTCCCCAGTTATACAAATGCTGTATAAAAACAAAGGGGTGGAATTATGGTTGCTATGGGAATCACAACTCTGAACCTACTGACTTTCGAAGTTTAAATATACTGACATAGAATTTCACACTGAATATTGCATAGGTACAGGAACACGCACGGGATTAGAGACAAACATGTGGCAAATGACATGAAATAAAATCATGAAAGAAAATGTCACTCTAGTACCTAAATGTCTCCTATTTATGGATTGGTCCCTCTCATTTCAATAATATATTGCCTCTGAAAACAAAGCAAAATATTCCTAGGTTGTGCTTTATGAAGTGATGGTTTTCTTTCCCCTTTAGTTTGATGTCTTAACTGCCCTGAAGTATAATGGAGGGAGTAATGCCACTGGAAACAAAGACTTCTACTAAGAGTAGGAATCTCCACTTAGCAATATACTAGCCAAGTAACTTTTCATTCTCTTTTCCTGAAATAAGAGTAATAATTCTTATTTTATAGGCTTTTTAGGAAACTGAAATGGGCTAGAAGACACAGACTTTCTAGCCAAGACAGGTAATTAATAGGTGGATTTCTACTTTTTTTTTCACTTTGCTATTCCAGAGAATGTGCAAGTTATTATGTATTTCTTTTTTTATTAAATAATTACTTTATTGTTGTTCAGTTACAGTTGTCTGCATCCTCTCTCTACCCTCCTCTCGGATTTCTACTTTTTAAGACTCAACACATTTCTCTAGAAGGCATTTGTTATTTCAGGAATTTATTTTAAATTTTTGGGAATTGCTAGTTGCTGTAGGATTTTTTTAAAAAATAGGGTAATACTGATCATCAACCTGTGGAAATAATATTCTAGTTATGTGATAATAGAAATAATATTTGCATCAAATTTATAATTTATAAAATACTTAAATGCATATGAATTTTAAGAAAAACTCAAAAAGAAGAACTGATTCTCTTCTTTGAGCTATATCTAATTCTCATTCTTTTATAATAAGTGATGGGTAAGAATTTTAGGAAAACAGATGGCTTTATCCAAAACAATATTAAACAACAATCATATACCACTTGCACTGGTTTCAGCCTTCTGCTTGGGAAAATTCTTTTTGTTTCCCCTAAAGGTGTCAGCAGATCTGGATTTTCTCTTTCTTGGGTGGAGACAGAATTTTTGCCTTAACCAGGAGACAGTTTTAGAGAGGAAAACTAATTAAAAATTTATTATTACTGAGATGATGATGATTATTATTATTACTTATTCTCCTTTTTCTTGGTATAGATATTGAAGCAGTGTTGTGAGACAGTCACAAACCAGGAATGAGCCTGAGGCAGTCTCATGGGTCATTTCTTCTCTTTAGTTCTTACCAGGGCCACAGTTTTCTGGATGGAGCTCTCTTTCAGCCATTTAAAAAATATTACATGTTTGTCATCATGTCTGTAACATCTCTTCTGAACAAACAAATCAGGTAGATCATGGTGTTACTTGCATAACATTGTAGTTCATTAATTTTAGATTACTTTCCCAATGTTTTCATTATATTAGGAAAGCTTTAAGCCTATAAACTGGAATTTAACTTAGTGTCTCCTAGAATATCTACTTCATTGAAAACTACATACCTATGATAGGGGTCATATATAACCTTTGAAGAAACTAAAGGTCAGAGGGTTTTAGATAACGTTCCCTATATCAGAGTTTCTCAAATTCTGACAGTAAACCACAGTATGAAATGCATTTTACATTATGATTCAAGACATACAAACACACCCCCATACTTACAGGCAACTGAGACAGATGTTTCATAAAACAACCTATATTTGTTACACATGATATACTCTGACCTGTTCTTTCCAAAAAATTCTAGTTGCAATCTACTTAATTGATTTCATGACCTCCTAAAGGCCTTCTAATCATATTTTGTAAAAACCACACTATCAAAAAGTAGTAGAATCTGCCCTGGCTGGTGTAGCTCAGTGGAATGAGCATGGGCTGGGAACCAGAGGGTCCCGGTTCAATTCCCAGCCAGGGCACATGCCTGGGTTGCGGGCTAGGTCCCCAGTGAGGGCCATGTGAGAGGCAACCATACATTGCTGTTTCTCTCCCTCTCTGTCTCCCTCCCCCTCTCTCTAAAAATAAATAAAAATAAATCTTTAAAAAAAAAGTAGTAGAATCTGGATGGAGAATGAAGTTCTCTGAATGACATCTGTCTATCTCCCTATCTGTCTGTTTGTGTGTATTGTGTATGTTTCTGGCAGATACATGACCTTGAGCAAGTTACTTATTTTTTTCTGTGTCTCCGTTGATTTTTAATCTGGAAAAAATGAATATCTTTTTCATAAACTGCAAATGAGTGTATGTAAAATTCTTTGAACAGTACCTGGCACATAGTAAACACTATTCAGAGTTGTTAGCCCTACCTGTTATTAACACACACTGACTTCTCAGAGTGCACCCTAGGACTGCCATGGGAGCTAAGATAGAATGAAATGAATTTTGCCTTACAGAGTTGACAAAATATTATGGGATAAATAAAGAAAAGTAAATAATTTTGACATATGAGTTACGTGTGATGGATGTAAGATCAAGTTATTGTGGTGACAGCTGCCTTCCCCAAAGCCACACACATACACCCTGCTTGCTCTGATTCTTTTTGGAGATTCCCTAATCATCAAGTAACTCAGTCTCCACGGAGGAGTATGCATGAGTTCTCATACTGCATGTAAGGTTTCCCCTTCTTTCTGCTGTTTCTTCAGTGCCACACTGCCGCTCTGGCTTCTGCTTAGGCAAGTGCCACTATTTTCTTCCAAACACTGTCTGTCCTATTGGTCACGTCATTCTGAGCAATGTCCGCCCGCTACCGCTGCTGTCCTGGGGCTCAGCTCAGCAGCTCTTGCAGTCAAGCTGAGGGGCAGCCTGCACTGCCATGCTGCTCATCCCTGTGACTCATCCCAGGTCCTGCCAGGCTTGGAGTCCTGGACAGTCTTTTTGAAGTGACTCCCCTTCATATCTTACAAAAGACCCATACCAGGATTACTTGATTGCTTTGTCACTCCAGAAGTTTGAGTCTAGCATTTTTTAGTGTTCTGCAAAAGCTCTCTCCTTCCAAGGTGCTGATATGCCTTTGTGTTTTACCCAGTTCACTTGATTCTTCCTGATTTTCAGCTTCTGTTGCTAGGAGGGATCATCATGCTAGATTCTGTACTTCCTTAGAACAAATGCTTTTTCAGAGACTTGATAATGCTCCCAGGCAATTTGGCTTCTAAATCACTCCTTCACTTTTCCAGGCATTCATGAATATATCTGAATCTTGAGTTATGTGTGAGAGTTTCTTTCCAAAAGGACTTTTAGACCTGGTGGTATGCTGGCAAATGTTTAACAACCAGCAGTTGGGGATGAATAGAGGCAGTTGCCCTCATTTGTAGCATGTGCTGATTAACATGGTGTAAATACTCCCAGCATGGCCAATTTCAGAATACCGATGTGCACATGGAATTGGGAAGTGATGCCTCTGTTCATTTCTCTTGAATCACTATGACCTAGCTTCATCCATATGGCATGGCTTATACCCTATGCCGAACTATGAATGTAAGCCGGTACCTGGGTGAGTGAGTATTGTTGTATACCATTGACCAAAGATGTCCAAGTCTAAGTCAGGCCACTCTGTTAGAGCACACACACACACACACACACACACACACACACACACTGACAGGCACACATGCAATGATATGTGGCAGTAAAGAAGAACTAAATCAATGACATAGAAAATACCTTAGAGTTTCCTCTCCTGTACTCTTGGAGCACCTTGTATGTACGTCCAGTACCGTCCTTTGTGCTATATCACACTCATTTGTTTCCACATATGCCTCCCCAATTGGATTTTATTGTATGGCTAGATCACATGTATTCATCATTCACCAGTTGATGACAATTGACTTATTTTCCCTTTTTTGCTATTATGAAGAATGCTGCTGTGAACATTTGTGTGGACATGTATTTTATTCTTTGGAATATTTATCAAGGAGTAGAATTACTGGGTCATATGGTAACTCTGTGTTTAACATTTTGAGAAATTTTCAAACCATACTTTAAAGCAGCCCCAACATTATATTTCTACCTCAATGTATGAAGGTTCCAATTTCTTCATATTCTCACTACCGCTTGTTATTATTTGTTATGGTTGTAACCATATGGGTATGAGGTAATATCTCATCATATTTCCCCTAAGGGTTAATAATGTTGAACATTTTTTTAAGATTTTATTTTCTTTCAGAGAAAGGGGAAGGGTGGGAGAAAGAGAAGGAGAGAAACATCAAAGTGTGGTTGCCTCTCATGCATCCCCATCCAGGGACCTGGCCCTCAACCCAGGCCTGTTCCCCTGACTGGGAACCAAACCAGTGACCCTTTGGTTCGCAGGCCAGTGCTCAATCCACTGAGCCACATGAGCCAGGGCCATGAGCTTCTTTTTATGTGCTCATTTGTTACCTTCTTTGGAGAAATGTTTGTGTAGAACTTTTTCTCATTTTAAAACTTGACATTCATTTTTTCATTATTAAGTTCGAGTTCTTTATTCTGGAAACAAATCCTTTATTAGATACATAATTTGCATGTATTTTTTTTCACTTTCTTAATAGTGTCACTTTCAAGCATAGTTTTTAATTTTGATGAAGCCTAGTTTATCTGTTTTTTATTCTTTTGTTGCTTGTGCTTTTAGTACCATAATTAAAAAGGCTTAAAAACAAGATGATGAAGATTTGCTTCTATATTTTTCTTATCAGAGTTGTATAGTTTTACTTTGAACAGTTTTTTTCAGTGATCCATTTTGTGTAATTTCAAACTTTGTGCCTAGTATGAGGAAGGGTGTGTTTTGTTAAAACCCCATATTTCATGGAAAAATTCCAGGATAAAGATTTTGGTCTTAATCTTAAAGAAAATAAAGCACAATCTCCCTTCTCTATGCAAACTAACCACTGATTATCCATTAAAATTTTCAAAAAAGACATCAGACATTGTAGAAGTTATTTTGGTGATTATACATTTCCCTTATTTGAGTATCTATCAATTAAAATCTAATGCCATCAAAGCTTTATTTTTTCAAGTCTCACTAGCAGACTCTTACTTGCTTAATGGACCCAGAACTGAAGAAGTATTTTTACTTTTTTGACAAGTAATTAAATTTCTAAAAATGTTCTGGATCAAACAGTTTACACTGAATTAGTAATCTGATTTTTAACTGCAATTATATGTGTAAACAGTTTCCTTTTCTCCCAAAGGTTGTAAATATGCTTATAAAAATAGATGGAAGGGAAGTGAAAAGGGGAGGGCAAACCCCTCCATCCAACTCCAAAAAAAGAAAGAAATCTATTGAAGTTATAATTAAAAGGAGGTGTTTGATATGATAAATAATGAGATAATGGGTTTCTGTGGGATATGGAAATAGAATTCACAACGAGAATGAGGACCTCAGTTAAGAGCTGGTAGGTGAATCAACTATGAACAGAAAGTTTGGCTTACCTTCTCTACTTTTTTCTACAAACATTGCTGACATTTGGTAAGATCATCTTTGTGTGTGTGTGTGTGCGCGCGCGTGCATGTGCACATGGACTTCTCAGAATTGACAAGTCATCTGGGAGCCTAAAGTAATACTGTATAACCTCAATTGTAGGCTGACCATAGTTAATATACTTTTCTCAATGGTTCTATGTGACTCTTCTAGGTCAGGTGATGATGAGTAGCTACCTGAAGAGAAATCTATTATCTATTTAAAACATAGATATGGATGCCAGCCAGGGGACTTTTTAAAAGGGCTGTGCTGAGCATGGCAGGTTGTTCACACTGAAGAGGAAGGAGGCTTACCAGAAAATTATAGCTTATAAACTGATTAGATATAACAGCATTGTTGTGTTCTAAGTTATTAAGGGGCAATGTAACAGAGACCCTTGCCATCACTCATGAGGATTCCAAACTGACTGATTTGACCTAATCATCAGGAGATAATAATAGACCGATCTCTTAAATTACTGGATAACTTTGACAATTGCACAGTAGCATGCAGAGGAAAGTAGAGTCCAGCTTGGATTTTTATCATTTATTTGCCAGAGAGAATGTGCCAGAGAGAATACGGAAGATATTAAACTATTTAGAGTTACCAAGCTATATATGTTTGACAAATATGATTTTTATAGCTTTAAGATACTCTTTTATTTTAAATTCTAAAATTATTTTTGCTATCTTTTTTCTAATACATTGTAACTTTAACGATGTTATGACTTCCAGTCATGATGGAGGCTTAGGTAAACATGGCTTGCTTCCTTGTACAACCACACCAAAATTACAACTAAACTACAAAACAACCATCGCCCAGAATCATCAGAAAATCGAGCTGTATGGAAGTTTGCCAACCAAGGAATTAAAGAGGTCATATTCATTCAGATAGGTAGGAGGCGCAGAGATGTGGAGATATGGAGGTGAAGAGATGCAGAGGAACAGGCTGTTCCATACCCATGCATGATGGATAACAATTGGGAGGGATATCTCGGGAGCAAGGTATGCCAGCCCCACACTATGATCCCAGCCCAGAGTTCCAGTGCCGGGAAGACAAGTCCCCATAAATTCTGGCTATAAAAACCTGTGGGAGACGTGACAGCAGAAGAAACTGCAGAATTGTCAAGTGTCTTCCTTAAAGGGTCTGCAGTGGACTCAGGGTTTATGCATTTTCACTCCCTATGGGCTCCAGCACTAAGGCAGCAGCTGGAAGGGCAGCAGCAGCATTTGGGGAGCAAGTGAAGTGTCTGGCATCAGGGCAATAACCAGGGGACAGCTTCCTCCTGGACAAAACTTCAGAGGCCAGGCAGTGGCCATTGTCCCCTTTCTGAGACCTCCCCCACACAGAGCCAAAGAGCAGCAACACCATATCTGGACCTCCATTAATCTGGCTCACAGGGGTTGCCCTGCCCAGGAGATTACCTAAGGCTCTGCCCCATCCAACTTATGGGTGAACTTTTCTACATTAGACCATACTACTAAGACAGGGAATCAAAGTGGCTCTGCCTAATACATAGAAGGAAGAAAAAAAAAACACACACACACACACAGGGAGGCTGCCAAAATGAGGAGAAAAGGAAATATGGCACCAATGAAAGACCAGGAAAAAAACTCTAGAAAAAGAACTAGACAAAATGGAGATAAGCAATCTATCACATGCAGAGTTCAAAATACTGGTTATTACAATCCTCAAGGAAATCACTGGGAACTTCGACAGCATAAAAAAGACCCAGACAGAAATAAAGGTTACACTAAGTGAAATAAAGAAAAATATAAAGGGAATCAACAGTGAGGTGGATGAAACTGAGAATCAAATTAATGATTAGGAGCACAAGGAAGAAAAAATCAGAACAGCAAAAAGGAAAAAGAATCAAAAAAATGAGGATAGGGTAAGGAGCCTCTGGGATAACATCAAAAATAACATTTGAGTTATAGGGGTGCCAGAAGGAGAAGAGAAAGAACAAGAAATTCAAAACTTATCTGAAAAAGTAATGAAAGAAAACTTCCTTAATTTGGTAAAGGAAATAGACATACAAGCCCAGGAAGCACAGATAGTCCCAAATAAGATGGGCACAAAGAAGACCACACCAAGACACATAATTAAAATGCCAAAGGTTAACGATAAAGAGAGAATCTTAAAAGCAGATTGACAAGAGAAAAGCAGAGAGTTACCTACAATGGAGTTCCCATAAGACTGTCAGCTCTTGTCTCAAAACAGACTTTGCAGACTGGAAGGGGCTGGCAAGAAGTATTCAAAGTCATGAAAAGCAACCTAAATTACTCTATCCAGCAAAGCTATTATTTAGAATCAAAGGGCAGATAAAGTGCTCCCCAGACAAGGTAAAGCTAAAGGAGTTCGTCTTCATCAAGCCATTATTACATGAAATGTTAAAGGGACTTATTTAAGAAAAAGATCAAAACTATGAACATTGTCCTTGTCAAAGGAAACCTCTGTTTCAACTTGAACTAAAGTTTAATTTTTTCTGTTTCTAAACTTTATTCAAATGGAATCATACAGTAGTATACATCCCTTTGTATTAGATTTCTTTCATTCAATAGTATTTTTGTAAAACTCATTTATGGTTTTATGTGTGGATATAGTTAGTTCATTTAAATTGCTGTAGAGTATTTTATTGTATGAATATAATACATTTTACTTATATCTTATACTTTGATGGATATATTAGATGTTTTCCGTTTTAAATGTTCTTGAATATTTTAGTACAGATGCACACATTTTCCTTTGGGTAATACTTAGGAATGGTATTGTTGGGGCACAGTATGTGCTTATGTTCAGCTTTGCCAGATACTGCCAGTTTTCCAAAGGTGTTATGCCAATTTATACTTGTTCATACATTTAACATATAACATTAGCAGTTTGAAATTAAAATGTTATTAACTCTTTGTTAGGATTAATCTGATTTTTTTAGATATGAAATATTTATAGGTTAAAGTTAAATTTTGAAATAAACCGCACTTGAAAATTCCAAGTAGGTGAATAATAAAATGAAATTATAATTATTTCTCTTTAATCTTAAAAGTCACTTGAGACCTAATATAGCTTGGAATCTACATAATCTCTTCATCTCATTAATGTCTTTAGACTTCAGTTTTCTTAGTTGAAAGGTTATTAGTAATAATCATTATCTCATTAGGATTATTAAGACAAATAAAAGAGGCAATGCATCGGAATCTTGACACATAGTAAATGATTAGTAAATAAGTAAGTAAGTTATTATCAAGGGCATTTGAACTTAAGTTTTTATATCTAGTTTTAATACCTAAACTCTAGTAGTCTAATACCAATAGACTAATAGTCTAAATAATTTAATACTGTAAATAAACAATTTAAATTATATGATGGTTACAAAATGAAAAATAAACATGTCCTGAACTCCCGGGTATAGGGGACATTTAATATTATTTATTGCATGCGAAGTATCACAACTGCTTTCATTTCACACCTTAACCTGGAAGTGTTTCTCTTCACTGAGGGAAGTAGATTCTTTCTCTCACCCTCTCTTTCTTTGTCTGTTGCTGGGCCACCTTATGACTTCTTTAGTCTTTGTGCATTTTTGCTTTCATGGGTCTCTTCCTTCATTAAAAAATTAATAAATTAAAAAGAATATGACAATGTCAGTATAATGGTAAATATATTTATATAGTACATTTTCTTCAGACTAAAAATTCATTTTCCCCTTGATTTTTATTTTTTTAAAGATTATATTTATTTATTTTTAGAGAGGGGAAGGGAGGGAGAAAAAGGAGAGAAACTTAAGTGTGTGGCCGTCTCTCATGTGCCCCTGCACTGGGGACCTGTTCCGCAGCCCAGGCGTGTGCCCTGGCTGGGAATCAAACTGGTGACCCTTCGGTTCGCAGGCTAGCACTCAGTCCACTGAGCCACACCAGGCAGGTCTTTCCTTGATTTTTAAAAGAAATTAAAATATTTACTTGGATTTCTAACTGTATCATAGGTCCTAGGCAGTGTGCCCACTGTACCTAATGCAATATAAGTTGATTCTGCTCTTCTTTCTCTTTTTCTTTTTCTTTCTCTTCCTCTTCCTCTTCCTCCTCATTCTTTGTCTCTTTGAAACATACATATACCCTTTATGTACATTTTTCTCAGGTTAGTATTTTTCTCAGGTTAGAAGGTAGTAAGACTTCACAAACAGCTATTCTGTGTGTATATGACACAAGCAGCCAGCAATTTTCAGTGCGCATTTGACAGAAGACACTCACTTAAAAAACTAAACATAGACTATGGGAGAAAAGATGAAGGGCTCCAAATGGCAGAGCAGAATTTGTATGAATACACGTATGTATTCCAATCTCTACCAGACATTTTCTTAGCCTCCGTTGCACTCACTAATATTGATTTAATTCCCCTCTATTTGATATTTTAAAATCTAATGAAATATCAGTCAATGAACTCTGAATGGCTACTGATGTAATTTTTTCATGTCTTCACAATAATCGTGAAAAGTGAACTCCCCATCGTCTCTTTTTAAACTGACCCTGATGCATCCTGTTTTCTTTAGCCTCTTAAAACAGTGAGCCCAATGGGCCATTCACAGCACTTTCAGCATGGCAGACATCCTCTGTATACTTCTTTCACACTCATAGAGCAAATCCCAGTTAGTTCTGACAGAATCCCTAAGAAGAAGGTACGCAGCACGGTGACTTCAATTTTAAGTGCCTTTACATATTGTAGCCCTGGACCATATTTCCATAGAAGGCTTTGCCTTAAATACTTTCTATGATTATTGTTTTTTGTGTTAGTAAGGTTTCTGATCCACATTACTTCATTAAAGTAAATGGTTTGATGAGAAAAGCAGCTTAAGATTCATATTTTGTGCTAATTAACAGATTCTTCTAATTGTTAGAAGGCTTCTGATGTCTTTCTAATTCTTTTGATTCATTACTTTCTTACTAAGTTACAGTCCTTAAAGGAATAGTAACAGATACTATGAAACTTCTTTTCTGCATATACACACTGCCTCAAAATACATTTATTTGTGAAAGCAGGCCAATAATTTAAAATCTGTTAATTGATATGCTTTCCTTCCAAAACCAAGTGAAATATCTATCCTATTTTCCACTTCTACTTTCCCATATGGGATACTAAAAAGCATTTTTAAAAGATTACTTTTAGTTGAAAATGATGTAGCAAAACATATATTAAAATTTTTGTATGCTTCTACTTGAATATGTTTTAGTTAGATCAGTAGATCAGGTCTCAGTTCTCTGGATTTCTACTACTACAGAGAGGAGTGAGGGAGAAGGATTTAATGACATAAGGATTTAATGATTAATAACATATAGAGTATATAATGCATACATTTACACTTGGATTATTATAAAGTGATATTTTTGGCAATTGTATAGATGTATTCTCTGTGTGTAATATTCTTCTTATTGAAGACAGAAAGCTGTGATTCAGACACAGATAATGAACATTTGAAAAATACAATAGTAACTACATAAAAAAACAAAATACATATCAAACTTACTATCCAAAATAAGTGTAATTTCATGAGAGAAGAGTAAAAGTATCTGAATGAAATTGATAAATATTTATTCATTCTTGTTTGAAGCTGACCAGATAGCAAAACCTATGCAAAGACTCTTATTTGTTTGATTGACAGACAATAAGCAACTTATGAAATTTACTTAACCATTGTATATATGCTAATTTCAAGAAGACATTTAAATTCCAATATTTCCAATTAATTTTAAATTCCAACTTATCCTGAATATAAATTGCCAAAAAGTTAGCTTTCCAGTGCTTTATTATATGAGAATAATTATAATTTAGGCAACCACTTCACAGCTTACAGAAGGGTTTTGCATATGTTATATCATTGGATATCCTCAGCAATCCTGACAGATAGATATCTTTGACTCTATATTACAAATGGAAAAACAGGAGAAATTAAATGACTGACCCAAAAAACACGGAGAATAAATACTATACGAGAAATAATACTTAATTTTCTCTTCGAACTCTGAACTTCAAATACTCAAAAAAAAAAAGTAATTTGGTAAGTGTGTTAAATGATTATCAAGAATTAGTCAAACAAGTTACTTTGAAATTGGTGCTATTCCTAGCAAAAAAAATACAAATAGATATATAAAAGTGATTTATTTATACTTCAAGAAGAGAGTTAGCATATAATAAAACAAAAATTCTATACTACACAAACAAATTAATACAAGATTAAAAATTTATTTACCTATGAAGGGTAAGGAAAGGTTAAAAATATTTCAATAATCTATGCTTCTTACAACTACTGCAATTTCATAGAACAAATTAGTTCTGAACTTTCCATAAATGATGGGAAAGGGAAAAAAGCAGGTCCCCTTGTGTGTAGAAGCAAATGTTTTGTTGGTCTTGAGATCTGAAAGACATTTATGACAGAGTTTTTGTATAAAGAGCATTGTGCAGTCAAATGTATGATACCCTTGATTGGGGAAGAAAAATAATTCAGGTAAGTTTTTGATATAAAGAATTTTCCGATCCCACTAGAATGCCTATTATATAAAACTGATCCTTGTATACAGCTATTATTAGCTCATATAGAAAAAATAAAACAATAAAAAATATAGAAAATAACATGAGGTCGTATATAACTTTCTCTTAAACTTCACTAACATGGAATTATATCATGGTACATCTTGAGAAATTAGTATTAATCTTATTCCTGACTTCGACTATCTCACAAGTATCAGCCATCTCAGCAGGACTTTTGACGTTAGGTAATGCCTTCATTCTGTTTGGGTGGGTGAGAAGCTCTCCCTAATCGCAGGATCGGATTCCTTGATGCTGTCTCCTGCTTGCCCTCAGCCTCCTTCCCCATCGCCGGTTCCGAGCTGGGGACATCGTCCTACTCTCATGCCTATGGCCTTTAGAGGCTGGTCTGTGTTTAGAACCTGCATCCATCTATTCTCCTCACAAAACCTTTTTATCTTAGTAGCTAGTTATAGGGTCTAGTGAATACTTTTACATACCTTAAACGCAGTAAATAGACTGTCAATTGCTATTTTCACTGTGCATCAGGGGCTGTAAAACTTGAGTGTCTGTAGGTACCAGGCAAATAATGTAAGTTGACAAAAGGAGGCAAGATGTCTGGAAATGCAGTTGTGAAATCACAGCACATGGGAGATTGTTAAGTCCTTTCTTGAAGAGCATGTGCTCCATCTGGAAGGAGGCACAGTCACCATTCTGATCAGTTTGGGATGTGGGACTTCGGTTATGACTTGGCTGGCATGCTGGCAGCTTGTCATCATGTCATGTACACTGTGCCTTTATGCTCAGAGGACTTCCCAGCAACTTTACATGACATGCTACTGAGTTAGTACAAATTTCGTATCTTTTAAATTTACTGTACCAAGCAATAATTTAATGAGCTTCCATAATAAAAAATAAGCACTAACTTAGAGAAATAAGATTTTGGTCAATTAAGAAAGCCTATTTGATCACTGAAACCAAAAATGGAAATATCTATTTCACTCAGTAGTTGTAAGGATTATGTAGAAGAGATAAGTGAAATTGCAAATTAAAATATATTTATAATGTTATTAAATTTGAATAAATATTTATAATTACTATTCATAGACTTTCCCAACTTTGAATCACCCAAGTTATATAATATTTAGAACAGAAAACTTCCAACCACTGTGGTTTTATTATTGTTATAATTTTGCTTCCATTCTATTTCTTCACAATTTTTTTTCAAACTATCTTTTCTGAAATACAGTGAGTGTAAGCCTGTGTTATTGGCCTGTATACTTAATTTAGTGATTATTCTTAAATATCTAATTGTTTGATATCTAAAAATTATTTGATTGTTTTTCTTAAGATCCTGATAGGTTCTGATTTTCTTCTTTGCTTAAAATATATATATATTATTTTTACTACTACCTGGTAATAATTTGTTCCTGGGATCTAAATCTAATAGTCATGCTACTCAAAGATTAACATGTAAGAAGAAAAAGGGCAGCAAGCATGTGCATTATATTTTTTTAAAGAGTTATCTGTGGATATTCAATTTCGTTCCATTTTAGGTCCCTATAGGAAGCTTCTCTGAGAGGCTTTGAAGGAAATTTAAGATGAGTTTCACTTAAATTTCCACAGCTGTAAGTTTTTAATCACGGCTGTTGATTTGCACAATGCAATCTGAAGCCTTTATTGCTATTCTCTTTCTACCGAAAACATGTGCTTGTATCCAGTCGTAATTTCAGCTCTATAGCTTGAAGTATTAGAAAGCAGGACTTCCCAAAGAATCACTTAAAGTATAGACATATTCTTTAGACAGTTAAATATTTTTCTATATATGCCTGGACATAAAGGAAGGTTTTCCCTTCTGTGGTTAATTGTTACTTGGGCACTCCCCCAAAAGCTATGCCTCTCAGTGTTCATTCCTTAACATGTCCTCTCCCCTTGACTTTGGCCCATGATGTGCTTCAACCAACAAAATATAGTGAAAACAACTATTTGCCACTTCCATGCCTAAGCGTTAGGAAGACTGGCAATGTTTATTTTTGTGCTCTGAGGGTAGCTAGCTGCTATGTAAGAAGTGTGACGAGGACCACCATACCCGAGGAAGTCTAGGTTCACCATGTGCAGGAGAACTGAGGAACCTAGCCAATAGTGAGAACTAAAACCTGAGACCATGGCCCAAGTTGAACAGTCACAGGCAGCCCTCAGCCGTTAGAGTCATTATAAAAATGCCACGTGGGGCAAAGACAAGCTATCCCCACTAAACATGCCCAAGTTATAAGTGCAAGCAAATAAATAAAAGGAGTTGTTATTTAAATCCTTTATGTTTTGGGATAATTTGTTATGCAAAATAGCTTATCAACATACCTTCCCAAAATAATCCAGCAGAAAAGTAATTTGCCCTGTATCTGAGCTCTTAAAAAGTCTGTTATATTATGGGTGAGAGACTTTCTTAGTTATTTTAATTTGAACAATACTATTTAAAGCTGATCCTTCAGCCAATGCTCTCAATGAATGCTATACTAGGTTTAAAGCTTCTGTTGTGTACTGAACCATTGTGTGATTATGAAATTACCACACTTAGATGTTGGTGAATAGGGCCCTGTCTTTATGGCAGTTCATCTAGCTTTCCTTTCACTGTTTCTCTCCAATTCTTTTTATCCATAATGATATCCCTGCCATTTTCACAGGGTGACTGTCTCTGTGATCATCTCTGTAGTTGCCCATCTGTTGTGATGACACTGCAGGTGAGCTCTAGAATCACATGGACAAGACAATAAAACATAAAATCGCCAACACCCAGGACTTGGTATTGTTATTAAGGTGACATTGAGCCTTATGTCTTGAAAGTTTTGATAATTTTTAAAAATTTTTCTCTGAGTGCTTAAGTAGAATTGATATACAAGGTGTTTATGTGTGGAAGGATGGTAGTAGGTATGTAATGTGTGAAATATGGTAGTTGGCTAAGGTAAAATGAGGCAGTGTGGAAATTTAGTCTTGCAAGTGAAAGATGGATAAGCTCTAGAATGTTCTTTCTCATCATAGGAAGACTTAAGAGAATGTCATAAAATATGCATGCTAGGACCTATCTTAAAGATCCTTTAAATACTCCATATATAGCTGAGCATGTTGAAATTCAGAGAGTCTGGGTATCCTTCCAAGGTCATACTAATCCTTAGTGGCAGAACTAAATCATTTGACTTGAAATTTAGCCTCCTTCCCACCCCCAGCACCCCTACCACACACACTTCTACTTAGAAGCAATAGGTTCACTCTCTGAGAAATTTCTGTGATCACACATTATTTATAGTCTACCCAGACTGCAAAATTTGCTGGGAAATGTGTCTTATTAGTAATATATTCTCCAGTCTTGCCAATTCTATACTTTTTCTTTCCCTGCTGTATCCTCTCTGCTTCCCCACACTCTGGCTTGCTAGGTCCTATTCCATATGAGATACTTGGCTTTTTGGCCCCAGATTCCTCAACTTTTAACTCTTTTTTTTCATACATTCATTTTTTTTTTACTATATCCTTCTTATAGGTTCTCATTAGACATTTTCTGAACTGAGTATAGATGGACATTATTCAAAATTTCAGTGGTAGTGGACTAGCATGTAATCCTTCTGGGGAATGATAGTGTGCTTTATTGAATAGACATTGGTAGTAAACACATCTTAGAGGCTTTCTAATGAAGTTTTCAATTAGGTAAGGACTTACATTAGATTTACTGTGCTGTTTTGAAAGGTTAAAGTTCTACGGTGTATAAGTACGGTTTGGAATTGTCTGTAAAATCTTAAAATCTGATTATTCATTATTGAAAATGTATTCCAATCCTAACTAGAAAAGGCATATAGATTTTGTGAATCAGTAATGGCTGTTAGTCCGTTCCCGTATGTTCAGCTTTGGGTAACAGGACGAGCAGCAACATCAGTGGTGGAAGAGAGTTTGAACATAGTGAAGAATGACATGAGGGTCACGTAACAAGAGGCAGCGCATTCACACAGTCTCTGATGAAGTTCTAATTAGATGCCCTGCTGTTCCTAGCAAAACTGATCTTTATAATATGCATTTATAAAATAGAAGAGAGAAAGGAACAGATTTCCTCATTGGTAAAATTTATTTTCTAAAAAAGGAAAAAAATTAAATTATGGGGAAAAATAAGTAAAAAATAGTGACTAACAAAAGCAGACAGAATTTGCTTTAATTTTAAAAAATATTTTTGTAAACTTAAGTTTTAATAGTATGAATACAGGGATGTTTATTTACCATGTCCCAAATATTTATATTTTGCTCAAGCCATTCTCTGCAACTTCTCTCTCAACCTCTACATTCAGTTACTCACCACTTATTAGGAACTCTTTATCTTCAGCATTTCTTTAAATTGTTTCCTATTCCATCAGCTCTTGTGTTTTCACAGACCATCTGGTGGATTATTTCAGAAACTTGTCTATTAGGTCTCTATTTCTGGATGTGTCCTCTTTCATCCATCCTTTACCAGTGACCCTTCTGGTAAATAGTCTGATCACGATATTTTCCTGTTTATTCTCCTTCTGGTCTGTAACAAGAAGTAATCTTTCTTTACCCTGTCATATAAGATCATTAAGCATGCACCCTAATCTGTAGTAGTTGTGGTCACATCTGCTCCCACTCCCAGTAAACTTCTGCCACACCACACAGACTGTATTCATCAGTACTCAGAATCTTTGTACCTGATGTTCGCTCTCACATGGAACATCCCCCCTCTCTAAGAAAGAGTATTTTATAAGTACCCATTGGAGTTAGCCAAATTGGACTGAAGCATGGTTGGCCTGGAATAGATCACAATACCCTAACTCATTTGTAAAGCACATTTGAAGTAGATCTATGGGCTTTCTGTCTGAATTTAGCTTCCCTATTGACCAATTCTAGCCAAAGATAACATCTTTTTTTCCCTTTTAATCTCTGTAGGGCAGATTTCCATGATAACAACAATTTTCTGTATTTGGGAAGTGTGGACTGGACCATTTTGCTTACCACTTGGAAAATATCCCATTGTTAGACTATCCACAAACTACTGCCCCATTCTCCATCCCTAACCTTAAACAGTTTGACAATGACTCAGCATTGTGAAGAAGGCCATTTTAAGTCAATATCAACATATATATTGGGAAATGATTTCATTACATCAGTGATTTACAATTCTGATGTAATCAGTGTGCTATCTTTCATTCTTATGGAGAACCAATTAAAAATAGCTTCGGCCCTAGCCAGGTGCTCTGGTTGGTTGGAGTGTTATCCCGTATACCTAAAGGGTGGATGCAGGTTGATTCCTCATTGGTGGGGGCACATGCCTAGGTTGTAGGTTCAGTCCCTTTCAGGGCACATATGGGAGGCAACCCATCAATGTTTCTCCCTCACATCGATATTTCTCTCTCTCTCTCTGTCTCCCTATCTCTTTTATTCTCTTTCTCTCTCTCTCCCTTCCCCTTTCTCTAAAATCAGTAAATATATCCTTGGGTGAGGATTAAAAAATATAGCTTTGATATCGTGTGTCTCAGTGTAGTACTTTAACTCTCTAGACTATCATTTTCCCTGTAGATATTTCTGCTTTTGATCTTTTTTTCCCCTTTAGGTTTTACTTTTTGATTAATAGTGTACCGAGAAGAATTAAGGTGGAGCTATAAGCCAATTGATCATCTTATATCAAAGATATTTTTAAAATAGTATTGTGTTTAGTGATCACTCTGTTTCTGGCCTCCTTATCCGGCATAATAAAGGAAGAAGGACAGGGAAGCTTGAACTGAGAACTTTCTGCCCATCAACCACTGTTTTAGACATTTTTACATAGATCATTCAATTTTGGGGAAAAAATGAGCTTACCTTTTTTTTTATAGGTGAAGAAGAAAAAAAAAAAGACCAAGATAGCTTAATTATATCAAGCTGATAGAAATACCAAATTGCAATTTCAAAGTGCATGCATTTTCCACTATGAAAAACTGCTTATACACATAAGCCTTTTCATACATACAAAATTACCAGAAGATGTCATGATTTCATATTTCATTCACTATATGATACACTCTACAAAAAAAGGAGAAGAGAGAGCATTTCTGCTTACCTGATCTGCACCAAGCATGATTATGAGTTCTTTTTACATAATTAATAAGGCAAATGCACACCAGCCACCTTTTGTGGGACCAGGTACTGTAACCAAAAGCAGGTCCCCTGCTGCAAAAGCCTATACTCAAGAAGCAGGTGCTGATGTAAAGGAAAGTGGTTTATTTTCAGGTCCTGGCCACCTGGAAGATGGGGGACTCATGTCTCAAAGCCCATCTCCACATCTCAGTGGAGGCAGAGGCTTTTATAAAGAGGGAGAGGGGAATAGAACAAAGAAATCAAGGGAGAGGGTTGAAAAGTTTACTGCGTGCAGACCAACACAGTCTACACCGATAAGGCAAGTGATGGTCTGGGGTGCATCATCCTGATTTGGTCACCTTGGCTGATGTCATCCTAGCTCCACATCATCCTGGCTCCACAGTTGAAGGTCAGCAACTCATCTGGAGCTGGCATGCCTGGTAGTCAGAGTCTGCACCTTTTGAAACTAATTCCTAGGATTCTTATACAAACATGATGTGTATCTACAAGCTACATATTAGTCAAGGGTCTGCACTTACAAAAATAATGACAAAAGAATGGTGGGGTGGGTTACAATTTCCTACCATTACAATTTTTCACTGTTATAATACTATGTTGGTAATTTGGTATTCATCCTATGGCATACCATTGCGTCCTCAGATAGCTCCAAGATAAGCATTAATTTCACCATTACAAAAGTGAGGAAACTGACCAGAGAAGTGAATTAACTAACACCACTTCACTGTGCTAGTGGGTGGTAATACCTAAGTTCACACTTAGATGCTCATTTTCACTGCAGGGTTGCGTTTTCCTTTCTTTCTTTCTTCTTTTTTTTTTTGTCACCAGATTCTCCTTTCTCAGTAAAAGTCCATGATCTCTCCTGGTCAAAAATGGATATGGCCCACTTGTGTGCTGCTGAGGAAGTACAATAATTTTGCATCTGAACATGAAAAGTTTATAAAAATAAGTCTATAAGTCTTTTTACTGTCTGGACTCTTTCCTTTCACCCAGTCATGGTGGCTGCAATGCTATTGAATTTAAATGTTTTATAGGAAAGTTTTCTGACTCTCATAAAGGCATCCTGAGCCCTTGCTTGGAGCTACCTGTATGCTTTGGGCTGAAGACAGCTCTTCTGTATCTGGGCAGATCATCCTTACCAATGCAACTTATGTTGGCAGCTTATAGGTATATGTGGAGCAGTGGAAGGACAAGGGGAGACTTCCTTAGCCTGTGTAGATGCTAGAATCAGTCCTAGTAACAGTAGGGCATATATTCTCTCCACAGCCAGGTTGAGGTTTCTAGGAATATTTCATCTCCTGGACTACAGCCATGAAATCAATGGTTTCATGCAGTGGCATACTGAGGCAGAGGAGGGAGAGGCAACCATGCACAGGTGATAAGAGAATAAGATCTCATCTATAAGTGGAACCTAATCAACAAAACAAACAAGCAAGTAAAATATAACCAGAGACATTGAAATAAACAACACACTGACAATAACCAGAGGGGAGAGGGGAGGGGGACAATGGGGGAAAATAGGGGAAGGGCTATCCAGGAACACGTACAAAGGACACATGGACAAAACCAAAGGGGGTAGGTTCAAGGGTAGGGGGCAGGGATGGGTAGGCCTGGGGGCATGGTCCGGGGAAAATTGAGACAACTGTACTTGAACAACAATAAAAAAGTTATACAAAAAAGAAACTATAATAAATCTGACTTAAAAAGTCAGCCTGCTTTTTTTTTTTTAAGATTTTATTTATTTATTTATTTATTTATTTATTTATTTATTTATTTATTTAGAGAGAGGGGAAGGGAGGGAGACAGAGAGGGAGAGAAACAGCAATGTATGGTTGCTCCTCACATGGCCCTCACTGGGGACCTGACCCACAACCCAGGCATGTGCCCTGACTTGGAATCGAACCGGGACTGCTTGGTTCCCAGCCCGCGCTCAATCCACTGAGCTACACCAGCCAGGGCAAAAGTCAGCCTGCTTTTTATTCACTTTGCACAGCAATTCTAAACAACAGGAGTGATAAAATGTTTCCCCATCAGAGCAGATCACTCCCTGACTCTCTTGTAAAGACACTGGACACATGGACTTTTCTTCAACCCAGTTGCAAACACCGTTCAAACCAAAGCCCTTCCACGGACCTGGCATAAAGGCCCCTGGTCTGCATTATAGTTAGTATTCATTGTGTGTGATAGCTCTTTTCTCCTTTGAACTCTATATATTAAAGAATTCATGCAAAAGTGTCCATTATCAAAATAGCCCTTGATAAATGGGACCTTAGCTGTCACAAACAACCTTCCATCCTTAACCACATTGTCCCTTGCATGCACCCGGCACTATATGGTACAACTGTGCTTTCACATTCATGATCTCATCTTGTCCTCAAAACAGCTTGGAAGAATTGCTGTGAAACTGGTGTATTGACCAAGCAGGACATATGGGTGACAATAAGTAAACAAATTAATTTTGTCCCCGCAATGGACCATTCAAACACACTCTGAAGGACTGATTATTTTCTGGCCTCTAAATGAAACCTGGAGCAGGTACCACAGATTTTGTCTTTGGTATATTTTTGAAAAAGACTCATCACTTTCAGTCATATGTTTTCACTTATGTCAAGTTTGGTGTCCCTGAAAAAAACACAACTTCCAACTTCTCATGTTAAAGCAGGATACCAGTACTGAGAAAGGTGAGAATGGTTCATATGTTCTCCAACCCTAGTCTAAACTTTACTCAGTGTTTACTACTTCAGTAGTAGATCCCCACTACTGAAGAAGAGAGAGAGTTGAGGAAACAGGAAATTGCTGATTGGCCTGGCCAGGTACCCATCTGGTGTTGGTTTCTTCTGGTTGTAGCAGATGCTTAAATCTTATGCTTTCTCTCATAGGGCACTTTCATGGGTATTTCTAGGTTCCTCTAACTTGGGAAATTACTATTTGCAATTCATGTGAAGTAGGTGAATGCTCCCACTCCGGCTGGTCTATGAAGAAGCTAGTAACCAGGTTCCTTTGAACCACCATTGCCATGTTCTCATTTAGCTGCCTCAAGAACTCCAGCCATAATCCTTTGCCCTTTTAATTTATCAGAGCAGCCAGATACCAGTCTGTAGTGTTTCTCCAAACTTTAAGGCAGGCATATCATCCTCACTATGTAGTGAAACCTTCTCACTAACTTGGGGAAAACGAAACTATCCCATCCTACTCTCCACAGGACTAGGGGAAATCCTTTTATAGTAGCAACTTTCCCTAGGGGAATTCTCCCTCTAATCTCTAACTCCTCCTGTAATGGTCAATTTTAATCATTTTACACCCTGAAGTTGTTAGTGAAGATTGCGCAGAGCAGACATATTGTAAAACCTTGTTGCCCTTGTTATTTTTCAAGCCCTATCTGGACCATTTCAACATCTCACTTTGAAAAGTAGGAGCGGCAGACCTCCGCTGTCTTGGGGCTTCAGCATGAACTAAGCCTAAAACAAAGAGTGTCATGGAGTGTCTGAGTGTCTGGATTCCTTGGAGATCAGAATAACAGGGTCTCGGTATTAGTTTATGGATTGTATTTGAGGTATACTTTTAATCTCCCACTACATTCTCATTGGCACTGCAAGGATGTAAGGCAGAACAGTTAAAGATTTTGCAGCATTTTGAGGAAGGAAGGAGCTGTAGCTCCTGTGT
The DNA here is from genome assembly GCA_004026765.1 of Micronycteris hirsuta. Lineage (NCBI taxonomy): Eukaryota > Metazoa > Chordata > Mammalia > Chiroptera > Phyllostomidae > Micronycteris > Micronycteris hirsuta. The sequence goes on along the minus strand of PVJI01006661.1, from coordinate 16,205 downwards.
CCTGGCACATATTTCCTCTCTCAATACATTAGAATTCCTGTACCCATCGATGTACCGGCATATGTGATTCTTTGCCCTAAGTGCTTATATTTTAAAAAATGAATGACCCATTAGGCAGAGCTTTGAACTGAAACAAAACCAGTCCAAATAATGCAGAACATGCTGGAAGGCTGAGATGAGATCCTTTCCCGACTTCCTTAACAGGATGTGGTAAATACTTTCTAAGCCCTTGTATTTTTAACTTGCAAAAGAAAAAATAAAGAATAAAAAGGGTTTAAAAAAGCTTTTTGCTGAAAAGCAACGTTTAATTAAAAGAAAGTATAATAAAAAAGAAATAAGCACAAAAACAGAAAGTATAAAATGCAAATGCATTTTCCTGTGCACGTAGCTTTCTTCTACAGGAGCGTATTAAAATTAGTATTCAGATCTGTGGGATAGAGATTCTATTATTAAAGCAACTGAAGAGTTTTAATATTATAAATATGTATGACTTTGTGAAACCATAAGAAATATATTCTGCTCAAAGTTCTACTAATGCTGAATATTTTAATGAAACTTAATATGTTTTTATACAAGTGGTATAAATTATCGACTTTAAAATTAGATAAAAACTATTTGAGAAATAATTCTGAGTATGTGTTCATTAGATTGGAGTTGGAGGACTGCTGGATAAGGGCATTGGGTCAAATCCTTCATCTGCCTTCAAGCGCATATTTCCATAATAATGCCCCTAAGCCTATTATGGCAATTGAATTCAATATTTAGAGAATTCTAATTCCTTTCCACTCTTCCTTCACAACACTGAGCCATTCATGGGAAGTGCTTGTTAAAAAAAAGTGTAGTTTTGTTTTGTTTTGTTTTGTTTTCCTTCCATTTGGCCTGTGATCTAGCCCTCTATGGGTCTCAACTCCCCAGAGAGAGCCAATCAGTGCACTGGCCGTTTCTAGCTGATAGCATGTGTTATTCAGATTACAATGTGTGCTTAACGGGGACCTGGCTTCGTCCCTGCTTTAAGTTAATCACAACCAATCCTGCTCTACATCCTTACCAGCAAGCCTCCCGTGAGTCCACTGTAAATTGTCAGTACCATCTAGGTAAATAACTAATCTGCTCAGATATTATTTTACTAACACCTGCACTAATACTGATTACTGCAGGCACAATTACATTTTTATTATACTTAAATATTTAGTTTTAAAAGGCTATTTCTCTTCTGAATTATTGTTTTCTTTCTCACCCACTGTCCTCATTTTTGTACAACTTTACTTTCCTCTGCCAAATCCTGATGTCAAGGTCAATGAAAGATGGGCCATATATGCTAGGAACCATATATATTTAGTAGAGGCATAGTGGTTGAGTTTAATATATTTATACTTCAAAATAAGTACATATTACAGATGTCTATCTGGTTCTTAAAACACATTTTTCATTTTGTCATACTATTTGGATGACTGTTTCTAGGCCTAAAATAATACAGTTGTTTATTTTAAAAAGAAAAGACTACTTCTTTGATACTACCGTCTAATGCATGAGGACCACTATTGTTTTTTAAAGATTAATTGTAAAAAGACCATTAAGCACATGACACTCTGAGCTGAGCATGTTATACCCTGTGGTGTTATTCCAAGTGAGAATGAGGGTGGAAAAGGCCATGAAGTGACTTGAGAACATTTTCAAATGTCTCAGTGACCCCTTCTTCTCCAAGGCAATGCTGCGTTCCAATGTCTAGGGACGGACGTGCCTATCTGAGTATAGAATCTGTGCTGGGGACAGGTGGGGAGGGATGATCAGGTTACTTGATAGTTTGAAAAAACTTCCCCCGATGATTTTGATATAGCACTTCCCTTGTGTGTGGCAACCAGCAATCTAGGTTTTATATCAAGAAAAGCAATATAATTTTGAATCCTGTGTTGACTCTAGTACAATGAAAATCTTCAGTTTGTTTAGGAATGTGGGAAAGGGGAAGAGAGGGAGGAAAGGGTTCTCTTGCTACATTGGCTATTCTTAAAACCCTTAGCTTTAAAGTTCTCTTCACACAAATAGGACTCTTTGACCTACATGGGGTTATATTCTCCATCAGGGAAGAGATTTATTTTGCTTAAATTTGTTTCTGTTTTAAAAGACTTGTATTGTGGACTCAACATCAGGTTTATGACTTTGGATTGAATAAAAAATGCTTGTACTTTAGACCATGGAATTTATTATTATTATATTGGTTAGTAGTGCTTTTGGTTAGAAAAATAAGGGGTGCTTAAATTAAAAAAAAATGCCTCTTGCTGGCACTTTCTTGGCTTTTACCAACATTTAAGAAGTGTTTGTCTCTTTATTTATATCTCCCAAATAGCAAATGTAATGATAATAATTGGGATAGTATTGTATTTACATAATGCCTTATTGTTGGTTGTGTTCATTTGCTTAAATTATCTCTTTAATCCTTATAATAATATCACATAAAATGCTTCATTAGTCACATTTTATAGCTAAAACTAAGGTACAGAATTTTAAAGGTCTTTCCAAAGCTATTCCACTGATAAGTGGCAGAGACTAAAACTCAGATTTTCTGACATAAAACCAAAGTTCCTGTCACATTGAAAATATTTTAACTTGGTTGTTATGAATTTTACTTAAGATCTTACTGAATCTTAGTATATTAGAAAATGTCCTCTGCCTTTCTTTTCTCTAATCATCCTTTGGGAACTTTAGGCTCGCTCTCTTTTTCTCCCCCCGCATTCCTGGATAACATGGATCTGGGAAGTTGCATATGTTTCATGTGACTTTAACATCTCTTTAATATTATTACAGAGATATCTCTTGATGAGAGTTTCTTCATTCAATCCTGATGATCATGTTTAGGTGTGCCTCTGCCACTTAAATAGCAAAAAATTATGCAATGAGCTAATGAAGACATATGCAAAACGTGTTGTAAGGAAAAGGCTATTATTAACAGCTGCAATGAGTTGACTAACTTATTTCTTCTTTACTTCCTGTAAAAGACCCCAAGACCTTTCATATGCCAAGTCTTCTGCTCACTAAAGCTAAGCTACACCTTGCTCCTAACGCATAAAGATCTGAAAGAAAATCCATGCTGCCAAAGAGACAGCGATAATACACACCTTCTTAAACATTTCAACCATTTGAAAAATAATCAGGTTCACACCTGAGCAATAACCTATCCAGCAGAAAAGAGATGTGATGATGGATCCAGAGATTTTACAATGAAGTGCTAATAGCTTAGCATTATTTCTGTGGTGTGTTCTCTATTGCTGGGAAGATCCTGTCCAGAATACAGAATCCACTGCAGCCTGGGGTAGGGAAACACCTGACTTAAGACAGTGTGGTGATTGAAAGTGCATCCGAGAGCTGTCTCTGCACTCTGTTCCTTGGCGACTTACAGCAAGGTTGTTTGAAAAGAACCTCAAAGAAGTTACAGCCCAGCATTTATCAAACTGTTGCCTGTAATCTCAGGGATGTACAAGAATTGGGGTTTCTGGGCTCTAGCAGAGACCCTTTTTAATCCAGATTTTTATGGATTGGCCGTATGAATGTGAATCTTTAACAAATGCCGTACTAGAGTCCAATGCATACTAAAGTTTGAGAACTACTAGTCCAGATTGAGCCTTCACTTAAGAGAGAATTGAGGTCCTGAAAACAATTTCTCATCTAAGGTTGTATACACAGTAAGGAATCTGAGGTGGTTATAAACCTAGATATTCAAGTGCTCAGTTTATACAGTTTTATTCAGATATATAAATTTTGGTCATTCTTCTTTGATCCTTTCCAGAGTTAGTGGGATAAATCAATCAGAAATTAAATGTCACAGTTCTAGGAGCTAGATTTAATTTTTAAAATTACGAGATTATTTCATGTTTCCATAGACATTGGAACTCCTCAGAACACTGAAATCGTAAATATTGTCAGTGAAAACCTTTGAAGTTTGGCATCACTGTAAACGTGTTAGGCTTCCTCAATTTCTTAAGAATTATTACATGTGAACATTTTGTCTTTGTACGTAAGCCAAATACACAGAGAAAAGAGATGCCCTTCACAAGTTGCTTCCTCTTTTCTTTCCTAGTAAACATGATCTTGTAGACAAAGCCCTGAAAGAAGGTGATTAAAAACTCAAAGATAAGTATTCAAGTGATGAAAAAAAGCAAGGCCCTCCAACCTAAATTACTCTACCCAGTGAAATTATCTTTTAGAATCCAAGTACCTCCCAGACAAGGTAAGGCTAAAGGAGTTCATCATCACCAAGCCATTATTACATGAAATGTTAAAGTGACTTATTAAAGAAAAAGAAGATCAAAACTATGAATATCTTAATGAAAATAAATTCACAACTATCAACAATTGACTCTAAAAAACAATCTATGCAAACAAGCAGAACAGGAACAGAATCATAGACATGGGGATCATTTGGATGGTTATCAATTGGGAGGGGGTATGAGGAGAAAGGGGGGAAAAGGTGCAGGGATTAAGAAGTACAAATTGTTAGGTACAGAATAGACAGGGGAATATTCAGAACAGTATAGGAAATAGAGAAGCCAAAGAACTTATTTGCATGACTCCTAAACATGAACTAAGTGGGGGATTGCTGGAGGGAATGGGGGGTACTAGGTGGAGGGGAATATAGGGGGGAAATCAGGGCAACTGTAATAGCATAAACAAAATATATTTAAAAATAAAAATAAAAAATAAAAGCTCAAAGATAATGGGGCCTAGTAATTTAGCTTGAGATAGTCATTCCAAGGAATTGATATTTGCAGTGCAATCAGATTTATTGAGGGTGGCTTGGGCAGTAAGATTGCATTGGAGTTAGAGTAATACTATACAAGTAGAAGTGACTGAGATACAGGGCCCATTTCAAAATTTTTGATTGGTTGTCTGAACTGCATGCATGTTTGTTTTCATAAATATATCAGGATAAAATATTAAATGTAATGAAATATTAGACATCTGAAATCTCAGATCCACACAGAAAAGGTGCTTACTTAATAGACCCTAAGACATATCCTGTTATATGTAAAGAACAGTATTATCTAAGAACAGAAAGACCATCAAGATGACATCATACGGCCTGGTAAATTTTTTGTTACTATAATCCACCGTGCTGGTTGCTTGTCACTAAATTCAAGTTTGCCTGTAATCTTTAGCTAGTAAGCTGATTTTCCTTCATTTGACTTTATCACACAATATTTGTATTTATTTAATGAATATACGAATGCTGGATTTGCTACAATTGAAAAATAATTCGTTTGCAAGGAAAATCCTTGTGAGTGGTGAAAACTTCTGTGCAAATCTGTGGTTTCCTATGATGCTCTGAACTAAAGGATTCATCTGTATGCACTAATAAAATAGACTATTTTCTGAATTTATCTTTATAATTGCCTTTGCCGTTTAGACTCTTTGGGCTTGCTCACTTCATGACACATCAGTTAAGAAGAACAAGGTACAGGGTCCAGAACAAAATGCTTCTGACACTCTCCTAAAAACTGAAAATAAAACTCAAGGAGTAAGGTTTTTTCCTTGTAGTAGTAAGGGAGTAAGATTTTTTCTTTCTTCTTTCCATTTCTGGAATATGGCCAGGACTGGGAGCTGCAATGTCGAAATGCTATGAAAAAGAATATTTCCTCTGTATTGCTGGTCTGATTGAAAGAAGAAAGTACATGGACCTTTATGAAATTCTGTCCAAATGAGATTCTGACACAATTTTATGGACCCCTGAGATTGAACTAAACTAGGAATCAAAACATGAGTTTCCCTCTTGGAGTTATTATAAGTTTATTTACATGGTACGCTTTCTTTTGAACTAGGGCGTACCTGCTTACTGTACTGGTTGCTCCTTTGGGTTGCAGAACTATAGTATTATCAAAAGATCCCAACTCTCCTAAATTTCTTGCTGATCTTTATCATGTTTCCTTGACCATTTTATAGAAGAGAGTTTCAAAGCTATCACTTCTATACCTTTTGCCAGACATTATGTTTGGATACTTGAATACACAGTTAATGACAAAAACATGGGCCAAGAAGACATAGACAAATTATTTAACTTAGGATAGTGCACAGAAAGTTAATTGGCTGAAAATATTTGGTATGTTGGGAGCTAATAATGCCCATGACTCAGAGTGTTCAGTTATGTCTCCAAATGCTGGCTCTCTCGTTGGCTAACCAGATACAATACTTCTTAAGGTAAGTGGAACATTTGGCTGGACTTGAAACTTAAATCTACAAAATCTCTTTACTCAGATTTGTTTCATTCAACCCTATATTATATGAGTTATCTGTTACTACATAATAAACTTTCAGTAAATGTTTATTATCTCACAGTTTTTCTAAGGGTCAAGGATCAGGAATAGCTAAGTCATGTGTTTTGACTCAGGGTCTCTTATGAGATTCCACATATCCTTTTGGCTTAGACTATTGCCATCTGAAGCTTTGTTCAAAGCCAGAGGATCTACTTCCAAGCTCTCCTGTGGCTAGTGGGAGGTTATCTCAGTTTCTTGCAATGTGGGACTGACTCCCCATTGGGCTAATCACAACATGGCATCTGGTGTCCCTCAGAGTGAAAGGAGACACCTTACTGTCTTTTATGACCTAGTCTCCGAATCACGCATTTACTTAACCTTATGTTCACTATAAGCAAATCATTAAATTAGTCTGTGCTTGACTGGGGGACACAAGGATCACCGGGAGGCAACTTTACAGGCTTCCCTGCCACAGTCTTTCCTGGGGCCCCAATGATTCACATCCCTCTCATATGCAATAGAGTCCTTCCTTCCCAAAGCCCTCAGGTCATCTCATTACAGCGTCAGCTCAAAGTCCGGGATCTTCTCATCTAAGTCAGGTGCAAGTGAGGATAAGGCGCCTTCGGTAAACTGAAGAAGTTACTTTTCTGCCCTGTACATACTTATATGGTGAGGCAGCTATAACGTAACTGCCATGGGTACTTGTATTCAAAAGGAGGGGAAGGGGAAAGGCTGAACACAGGAGTCTCGGAACCAGAGAAGTTCTCTCATACTTAGTTACTCCTTCTCTGGAGTTGTTCTCTGCCATTCTTAATTCTAGGCTGCTGGCTCATTCCCCTCCCACCTGAGTCACCCTTTTCCCTTCAAAGGTGTGTGTCTGCAGCGGAGCAGTTCCTCCATCTGTTTTCTGCTAGAACTTTCGATAGTCCAAAAGTCTCTTAATTAATACTGTCCTTGTTCCTTTCACTCCAAACTGGAAAGGTTTAGTTGATATAGTTCTTTTAAAAAGTTTGTGGGTCTTCTGTGAATCTTATTTGGGTCCAATAGTTTAGATAGAAAGTTCATCTGCAAAAGTCTTAGGGATAAGACCTTCTCTGCCCTGGGCTTCTGCAGAAGGGAAAGCTCTCTAAATATCTTAGAAATTTGATTGATTGAGACGATCTGTTAGTTACATCCTTAAAATATTCAGAGGGCTGTTTGTTTAACTGAATGTAGTCTAGGGTAACACTTTGATCTTTCAGGGGTCCTAACACAAGATTTTATAGTCACAACCTCAGTATCATCTTTAGACCACGATTTCCTGAGAGTTCCCTGAAGCTGACCTTTACTCAGAAACCATTTCTTAATTTTAACATTGTTTACCATTCAGAGAGTCTAAGAATTTTTGAAACAAGCCGGCACTGACTTCTTTTTGTTTAATAGTCCTTCCTTTAGCTTATGCACTGCCTGTCACAGTTTACTACTAGCAGTGAGAAGAAATCAGATTGGAAATCTCCTTAGCAAGGTCACCTACCCCCAGTTCAATGTTCAAAATTCCACGAATAATTGTATCCAAGGCGCTTTAAGCTTTCACTGAGCCTTTCTTCATAATCTTTTATATTCTGACCACTGTTTGCTTCCAAGCCATCCCCACATATTTGTCTTTTGCTCAGCAGCATTGGGTGGCAAAATCTGCATTAATTATCTATCACCATGTAACAAATTAATATAACACTTAGCAGCTTAAAACTATAAGAATTTATTATTTAATACAGTTTGTGAGGATAAGGACCAGAGATAGCTGAGTTGCGTGTTTTAACGTTAGGGTCTCATGAAGTTGTGCCCAGGATGTCGCGTGGGGCTTCAATCACCTGAAACTTGTCCTGGGGCTGGAGAATCTAATTCCAAACTCACTCAAAATGTTGTTGGCAAGAAAGTCTGAGCTTCTTGCCCCATGAATGCCTCCATAAGGCTATACATAAAATGGCAATGGCCTTCTCTCAGACACATGATAAAGGAGCAATTGAGGGTTATACCACACTGTCTTTTATGATCTAGTTTCTGGCTAACTTCTGCATTATTTGTTATAAATCAATTAGTGAGTTAAACCTACAGTCAAATGGAGGGAATTACACAGAACATGAATACCAGAAGGGAAGGATCGTTGGGATCAATCTTGGAGGCTGGCTGCTTGAATTGCAATAAAAAATTTCAATTTACTTGGGGAAACCAACTTATTCTTATACTGATTTGTTAACATTATTTATATTCAAGAATTATATAGCATATATCGTAATTCAGAAAGAAAATAGAATTCATAGATTTGTTCAAATGTGCGGCATCACTTTCAAGTCTATTTCTGAAATTGAGGTATAGCAATAGCTCATATTTGATAGCGCTGTAAATTTTTCAAAATCTGTCTATCTAATACCTTAGTTGGTCATTACAATAACACTGTGAGGTGAATGGGATAAGTATCAGCTCCTATTTCCAGAAGAGAGAAACTCTAAGAACCTTAAGTACTTTATGTAGTCGTGTAGAAATAGAGCATAAGCCTTTGAGATGCATTTCCCTAAGATAGTAACATCAATACAAGCCTACAGCGTGCCTGCTGTTTCAACATTAACTCCATCCAAACTGGAGTGAACAATCAGAGAAGAGAATGAAAGGGAAATGACAGATCTCTTCATCTGCATTCTGAAATTAGGGTAAATAATTTTAGAAGCAGTACGTAAACAATCTAACATTCCTTTATTTTAAAAATAATTACTTTATTGTTGTTCAATTACAGTTGTCTGCATCCTCTCCCCTCCCCTCCCCCCTCCCCCTCAAACCCCACCTCCCTCCCCCACCTCCCTCCTCCTGCTTGGCTCTGTCCATGTGTCCTCCATAGTGGCTCCTGAAAACCCTTCTCCCCATTGTCCCCTCCCCCCTCCCACTGTCAGACTGTTCTTAATTTCAATGTTCAATCTAACATTCTTAATTCCTGCTAAATATAGAATATATATTATCACTATACTATTTTATATGCTTAAATATTGATGTAAAACAATTTTAATATTTAGAGAAAGATATTCTCTCTTTTTCTTTCATATTTTACACACTTCTTTTAAAATTTCACTCGCTATTTAAAATATAATTTTTTTTCTAAATTAGTGGTTCTCAACTATGGAATATCTTCATCAATATACCAAAGAGAAGTTGTTACTACTATTAACAAAAGTTCAAACTTTCAAGTTATAAATTTAAAATTATGGGGGATTCAAGATTATTTTTATAACACTGCTTTGCATTACATATATTCTAATCTAGATAGATTTAGATAGGATAGATAGATAGATAAGCAGAGTTTAAGTTAGAATCAGAGATTATGCAATAAAAATCACAGGTAACTTGCAGACTATATTATTTACAGTCATTACTAATATATAGTCCATTCAATGCATAAAGCTAAGTTCAAGAATAATAAAAGATTATTTCTGAAACCTACTTAAGTAATCAATAAAATACAATAACTCAGCCATAACCACTCTTTATCGAATCCAACAGAATTAGTTTTGTCTTCATTGTAAGATTCCAGGTTCTAATTTATGTGTGTGTTTGTGCGTGTGTGCATGCATGTGTACAGCTGACCACGGGAATCGCCTTTAGTCTGGTGAGAGCTCACACTAACTGCTGGAGGTGACCCAGAGGAGGGGTGAGACCTGTGGTAACTGAGTCATAGTGGGGTAGGCACAGCAAACGCACACTTCTTCACTCTGAGGCCTACGTATGCCACATGGCCGGCAGAAGTCTGCAGTATTTTTTCTTTTTTGCTTTATTTTTTGTTTCCTCTATTTCTCTCTCTCTCTCTCTTTTTTTTTTTTTTGTTTTGCTGAGTACATAGTTGTATCAGCATATGTTCATTGAACATATGATGTAAATGCTGTGTATCATTAGCTGTGGAGTTTACTGCATATTATTAGTTTTTAAATGCAGTGTGAAAACATTTTCAGGCTTTCTTTTTTTTTTTAAATTAGGGTTTTCTTAATATATAACTAAATACCGAGCCTGTGAACATTACCTATCATATATGTTGCTGCAGTAGAAAGCAACAAGGTCACACTCTTACTATGAAAAGGTACCGATGTTAATGTTGTAGTTCTTGGGAAATAACAGTGTCCTCATGTGACATACATTTTAGGCCAAAAAAACCCCAGAATGGCTGTGGAGGAGGAATACAGAGATGATCTATGAGTATGGCCAATGCCCCCTTACTTGTTTTTTTTCCCATTTGGCATACAGCTCAATTCGGGTGTAGACTTAACTCAGATAGGGAGACAAGCAGGCTCCGAGTGTATAGTCCTCATTCCATCACATTCCAGAGAGAGCCGGTGTCAAAACACTAACACTTTAGGTAAGATTTTCCCTTTTGGTACTTATGACTATAACACTATTGCTTTCAAATGCAAGGGAATAGAAGGTGTTTCTTTTGCATTTGCTCTTGTCGTCTGTACTTCTTTCTTCATAGCTGTGAGTTACATTGAAATCATCATGGTTTTTTTAACAAACAATAAAATGAGGAGAAAACGATAATTAACCAAAATACTCAGTCCAGCAGTCAAAATAGTAATATCATTACTCTAAAGAGAGTTCAAATATCCTGAGAGTTTGTGCACCAAAAGATGCAAGTAATGGAGTACCATCCATGTAATTCTTAGGGTCAGAGGAAAAAAGCAGATTCACCCAAGAAATTCATCATATCACTTTACCTTTTAATATTTGATGTCTCTAGTTTATTTCAAATGCACAAATACATCTCATATTTTAGCTTTTATAAGTGATGTGCATAGAAGTATAGCTTAATGTATTTCATATATTATACATTTATGTTTTATAAATTTAAGTATGCCTGCATACTTAAATATGGTATGTACTATGTATACTTAGTTATTTTAATGTACCAATTTATTAAATTGACACTTATTAAATATATATGTTTAAACATATCACATATTTATATAACACATGATATATTTTGCTTTTTCATATTTTAAATATTAGTAAAATTTATTTAAAATATTAATTCATGTCATTTTATATGGTATATATTAATGTAGTAAATGTAACATATATTTAATATATAATATATAAAATCAAACATAAAACATATTTAATATAGAACTGCATTTAATATTATATATTTAATGTATCCTGGTATACATTTTAAAATATAAATGTACATTTAATACTGGCTATTAATATAGCCTATATATATTATTTATTAGTTCTTGAAATTCTTTTGTAGAATCCCTCGAATTTTCTACACAGATGAGCATGGCAACTGCAAACTGGCACAAATTTATTTCTTCCTTTCCAGTCTGCTTTTATTTCTCTTTCTTGACTTATTTTGTGATCTGTAATTTCCAGTTTTTTGTCAAACAAATATAGTAAGTATAGACATTCTTGTCCTCTTCCCCATATTACTAATCATGCAGAAATACTAATGCTACACGACTCCTCTTATACCAGGCATCTAAAATAGTCAAACACCTAGAAGTAGACAAGAATGGTGATGACCAGGGCACAGAGGGTGGGGGTATAAGAAGTTGTTATCAACTGGTGTACGGCTGCAGTTACGCAGATGAGTAAGCTCCGGCGAACCTCTGTAGGACATAGTGTCTGTAGTTAACAGTAAGATATTGTGCACTTAAATTTTGTTAAGAAGGTAGATCTCATGCTAAGTGTACATATTAATTATGTGCAGTATACTAATTATACCTGAAAAAAGCTGGAAAAATACGCTTAAAATAAGTACAGAAATATCAATTGTGTTTCTACTTACTAACAAGGAATATGTAGAAACAAGCTAAAATACATTTGTTTCAAAGAAACTGAAATACTTTAATTAAATGTAACAAAATGCCCTGGCTGGTGTGGCTCGGTAGATTGAGCGTAGGCTGGGAACCCAAGGGTCCCGGTTTGATTCCCAGTCAGGGCACATGCCTAGGTTGCAGGCCAGGTCCCCAGTGAGGGCCATGTGAGAGGCAACCATACATGCTCTTTCTCTCCCTCTCTTTCTCCCTCCCTTCCCCTCTCTCTAAAAATAAATAAATAAAATCTTTAAAAAAATGTAACAAGATATGTGCAGAATCTCCATGCTGAAACTTATGAAACACCCACGAAAGAAATAAAAGACAGAGAGATACAATCTCATCAACTTGAAAATAACATTAGTAAAGATGTAAAGGCTCCCTAAATTAATCTATGGTATTAATACAATTCCTACCAAAGTCCCATCAAATATTTTTTTAGGTATAATCAAAGTTATAAAAATTATATGGAAAAGCAAAGGCCTTGTATAATAGCTTAAATAATTTATGAAAGAATAAAATAGAGAGACTCTGTCTGCTAGATATTAGAGCTCACTATATCCTGTAGTTAAGGTATTCGAGACTGTGGTATTGGCAGAGGGATGAGCACATTCATCGATCAGTGGAACAGAATAGAAGACCCATAAATAAACCCATTGGTTTTCACCTATGTACAAAAGCAATTCAATGAAAGAAGAAGAGCCTTTAAAAAAATGATACTGGAACAATTGGACACCCATAGGCTGAAAAAATAAAAGACCAAGACATAAGCCTCATATCTTATGTAATAATTAAGTCAAAATGGATCACAGGTAAATGTAAAATGTAAAACTACAACACTTTTAGAAGGAATCATAAGAGAAAAATCTTTGAGACCTGGGACTGTGTAAATAGTCCTTAAATTTAACACAAAGAGCATGATACTTAAAGGAAAAAAAAATGGACCTCCCAAAAATTAAAAACTTTAAGAGAATAAAACTGTAAGAAATTAGGAAAAAATATTTTAAAGCATGTATCTGACAAAGGATTCACATCTAGAATAAAACAAACTCTCAAGAGTCAACAATTAATTTTTTTCAATTACAAAATGGGCAACAGACGTTTCGCTGAAGGAGATACACAGGTGGCAGAGAAGCACATGGAGAGGTGCTCAGCGTAGTCATTTGTTAGGGAAGTCAACGTTAAAGCTGAAACGAGAGTCCAGGTGCAGTGATCATTATACTTAGCGATCAGGAATCAGAATGGCTAAACTTATTTAAAGGATAGTAATAATATTAAGTCCTGATGAGTCTACTAAATAACTACATTTCTGGGAGGGAATGCAACATAGTGCAGCCACAGTGGAAAATAGTTTGGTAGTTTTCTATAAAGCTAAACATGCAACTTCCTTACTCTTGGGAATTTAAATTTTCAGAAAAATGAAAACTTTAGGTTCACACAAAAGCCTATATAGAAATGTTTGTAGCAGCTTTATTTGGGATAGCCAAAAATTGGAAACCCGAATGCCCTTTACTAGATGAATGATTTAAAAAATGCGTTCCACGGATACTGTGGAACATAACTCAGCAATAAAAGGAACAGACTATTGATACATGCAATGATGTGGATAGATTTGCAAGGAATTATGTTGTGTAAAAAATCCCTCCCATACACAAAGTTACAAACTGTATTACTGCTTTTATATAACATTTGAAATGACACATTATGGAGGTGGAGAGCAGCTCAGTGGTGTCCAGGGGTCAGTGACGAGGAGGGTGGATTCGGGTTTCCCAGACAGGCTGGCACAAAGGACACTTTGGAGGGCAACAGTTGCCGATTGTAGGTTTTATACCAATTTTTAAAAAATAGCACCTTAAATTATTATTATTTTATTATTTTTATTATTTTTTAAAGATTTTACTTATTTACTTATTTTTAGAGAGAGGAGAAGGGAGGGAGACAGGGAGGGAGAGAAACAGCAATGTATGGTTGCCTCTCACATGGCCCTCACTGGGGACCTGGCCTGCAACCCAGGCACATGCCCTGACTGGGAATCAAACCGGGACCCTTTGGTTTCCAGCCCGCGCTCAATCCACTGAGCTACACCAGCCAGGGCCGCACCTTAAATTATTTTTTAATTTATCAATTGATTTTATAGAGCAAGAGAGAGAGAAACATTGATTTGTTGTTCTACTTATTTATGCATTCATTGGTTGGTTCTTGTGTGTTCCCTGACCAGGGATGAACCTGCAGCCTTGGTGTATCTGGATGTCTTTCTAACCAATCGAACTACTGGGCAAGGGCTTATTTATACTAATTTAAAAAACATGAGGCAGAAACATCTTTTAACTTCATAGTTTTAGGAATAATTCCATTAAAATAGGGATATGAAATGGGAACTATAAGAAATTTTGCTTAAACATCAACTCCTACTGAGGAGGAAGAGTAAGAAGCTGGGACATTCCTGGGCAAATGGAATGGGAAATTGAGACAAAAAAATGTCCAACAGCTTGAGTGACTTACAGCCAGTGAGAACTTACCTCCCTTAACCAAGGACACTTGGGAGCTAATGGCTTGTACCTCTCCTCCCTAACCAAAGAATGCATAGCTTAAATCTTCCTGGCCTGGGAAATAGAGAACAAAGACCCAATTAATGTCATTTGTGCCAGCTAAACCCAAGGACAGATGAAGTCAGGGGAACAAATAAGAAAATCCCCATTAAAAGCCAGACGGACCCAAGATAAAACTAAAACAGTATAACCAAACAAAGAATATTCCCCAAACCCCTGATGTGCTCATTTTGATGCATCAGCATATTTTTAAAAATGCACTTGGTAAGCTAATGAATATTCTGCTAAAACCCTCCCCTAAGATTCTCACCCACAGAAAAAAGATATGAAGTCCTCAGAACAAAGACACAGTGAGACCTTACCCTAGAGCCTGCCAGTGCCCCTTCTAGGGCACGAACTTTTTATTTTCTTCTAAATTCTAAGGGTCCCAAGGAGATGTGCCGCCGGAGGAGGAGTGGGCTGTGGCAGCTCAACCCAAACTTGCCCCCTGATCCAGTCTTCAGGGCCCCCTTTTTCTGACTTCCAGTTGACCTAACAGCAACCTCGCCTTGGCTCGCTCCTTTCCTCTATACCTTTTCTAGGGAGCCGAAGCAGGCCCGCCTGGGCTCTGTCCTGTCACTTCTGCTACCCTAGGTCTTTTCTTTGTTTCACTGTCCTCAGCTTTAATAAATGTATTCTCAAATCACCCAGACCACATTGGGAAGTCTTTCCTACACGGAGTCAAGAACCCACACGCTACAGGCTGGCCTGAGGCAGACAGGTTCTCCTGCCTGGTGCCTATGTGGTAACACTACCTATAGAATTATAAAAATTAAATAATCCAATGAAATAATATTGAGATTCACTATGGAAATTACCAGAGGAGTCAAGATGACATGGACTCCAAAGCAGATATAAAACTTACATAATTATAACAATCTCTAAAAATATTTTAATATTTTTAATAATATTGGAGCAGGGAAGACTTTTATAAGTATGAACTCAAACAGAGCTGACATGAAGAAAAACAGGGGAATTTTATCTACCAGAAGTTTAGAAAAACATCATATGATATTTAAAGGGCAAAATACAAGCTGGAAAAATATATTTGTAGTAATGTGTTGAGAAACTCTTAATTTACTAAAAAAATTGAAACATAATAAAGATAAAAGCAATAAAAAAAAAAAAAAACCAAGAAGAGTCCCAGTTTCCTTCTCATTTCCATTGGTTCCCTGCAGATTTCCCCTCATTTCCTTTATATTATCCTTCATTTGTTCAACTAATTGTGACCATCTTTCTTCCAATCTTGTGAGCATCCTGATTACCAGTGTTTTGAACTGTACATCTGATAGGTTGAGAAAAAAACATCCAACCAGAAAATAATGAAAAAACAAGAGTTAAAAAAACTGAGGAGATGCTTAGGGACCTTCAGGACATCTTTAAATGTCCCAACATCAGAGTCATAGGGGTGCCAGAAGGAGAAGAGGAAGACCAAGGGATTGAAAACTTATTTGAACAAATAATGAAGGAGAACTTCCCCAAGCTGGTGAAGGAAATAGATTTTCAGGAAGTCCAGGAAGCTCAGAGAGTCCCAAAGAAGTTGG
>PVJI01006660.1:0-84416 GCA_004026765.1 Micronycteris hirsuta | reverse complement strand
TCCCTCATCTGCATTCCTAGATAACATTTAAACTGTTTGACTAAAGCTGCTGGGCACAAAGGGTTATTTACAGATTACAATCTTACTAACATTTGGCTAGGAGTCACAGCTTGCCCTCCAGGCCTGTTTCTATTTTACTACTTACTACATTTCTAACAGGACTTAAAATATTCTAAGGTTATAATATCCCTGTTACACTATGTTCATAGCAGCACAACTCACAATAGCTAAGTGCTGGAAACAACCTAGATGCCCATCTACAAATGAATGGATCCAGAAACTATGGTACATTTACACAATGGAATTCTACGCAGCAGAGAGGAAGAAGGAGCCTACCTTTTGCAACAGCATGGATGGAACTGGAGAGCATTATGCTAAGTGAAGTAAGCCAGGCAGTGAGGGACAAATACCTTATGATCTCACCTTTAACCGGATCATAACCAACAAAAGCAGAAAGCAAGCAAAACATAACCAGAGACACTGAAATTAAGAACAGTCTAACAATAGACAGGAGAGAGGGGGGTGGGGACAATGGGGAGAAGAGTTTTCAGGAATCACTGTAGAGGACAATGGACAGAACTAAGGGGTGGAGGGAGGTCGGCGGGGTGGGACGGGATGGGAAGGGAGGGGGGAGGGGAGAGGCCGCAAATAACTGTAATTAAACAAAAAAATTAATTAATAAAAAAAGGAAAAAAAATAGAGACTCTGAATTTTTCAATTTCAGTCCAGATCCTTTTAAAACATAGGATCACCACCCAAACCGTCTTAAATGTTTCTATATACCTGTCTGTATAGTTACACCCATTTCCCATATAAGCAACAGCTTATTTAAGTGAGTGAGCAGTGACAATAAAAATGATGCAGCAGAAATTTGGAGGTCCTAATAAAACACATAATCAGTTCATCAGATTTTTTTAGCGGCAAATTTTTAAAAAGTATCACATTTTCCAAGTCAACTTCTTTATAGTACAGGGGAAAATTTGCCTCTAAAACCTGGATGTGGTTGGACAGACTTTAGGGATAAGCAGAGAAGAACAACAATCAAAGAGGCGGATTACCTATCTCATATTTAATTTTCGTCAAAGTTGTCTGGGGTTTTTTTGTTTTTTTTTTTTGTTTGTTTGTTTTGTTTTGCGTTATTACCCGCAGAGAATCTGAGTGTAGGAAAAGCATTCCACACATGAAGGAAATGTAGCCCTGTCCCTCTCATAAAAACATTAGGGGAGTACGAGATGCAAATAGGCCCCACATGCATGAATGTGTATTCTGGGGTGAATCAGGATTGCCTTTTTTTTCCTAGAAATAAAGCTTGCTATGCTGAGCCCCCTCCACCTGGATGAAAAGAACAAACACTGATGCATATCTGGCTTCAGAAGACCAGTGCTTTTCCTTTCAAGATCAGCTGATACTTCTTGTCTTTGCATTTTGTAAATAACCCTTTTGATGTACCTTCCTGGCTATCACATAAGCGAACCTATGCATTGTAAATGAAGACCATTCTGATGTAATACACCAAGGAAAAACAATAAAAGCCTGTTAAGGCAGCGCCTGGAGCCTCTGCCTGTGATCAGAGGGGGGTCGCGTATCCCCGGCTCTTCTAGTCCTACAGATCTCCTGTGCAATCATTGACATGCCAACCACAGCATACAGATTCTGCGGGACGGAATCCGCAACATCTGGGTTCTAATTTCTGGTTTGGAATTTGAGCCTCAGAATTTATACTAACCAACTCTGTGATCTTGAGTAAATTATTCAGCATCATCTGTATAGTAAGACCTATGACAGCATTTAATATGTAGGATGCTTTGAAGGATTAAATAGAACAATGCCAAAAAAGCTCTCTGAATATTGTATGACAAATAAAAAAACTCAATGTATTATTTACTGTGATCTGTGTTCCCATGTAAGTTTGGTGCCACATCTCTGCAATCAGTCGTACATGAGTTTCCCCCCAAGTCCACTCTCTTCTCTAATTATCCAAAGGAGCACTCCCTGAGGGATGGGTGGATTGACTGGGTATTGTATACAATTATGGAAGCCATGCTTTCTTTACCATTTGCATTATTGCATGGAAATCCCCTTGGCCATCTTTCTCTGTATCTCATTATCCTCTTTGACATTTATTGTTAAAAATAACTTGAGGGATCTTATAAATTAACAGATCAATTGGATGGATAATGCGATGTGCCGAGTTTCATTCACAAGCTATTTCAGACCCTAAAGATAAGAATATATCCATGTAAATTAACCCACAGACAGAAATGGAATTCGCATTTTCTTTAAGATTCTGTGGATCTTGTATCTAACATAATTCATAAACTCTATTTCCACAAGTACTAAAATTCACTTTCAAATAAGGTTAATAATCGAAAAACTAACTGAATGTTTCTGAACTCATGTTTGCCTCTAACTCATGTTTAGAGGCAAGTCACATTGTAAGATTAGAGTTTCCCTTTGTAATAAGTAGCTCCTAATTTACATATTAAAATATTATTTGGGATATATACACAAAAAGAATAGGAACCAGAGACTCAAACAGATATTTGTACACAAATGTTCATTGCAACATAATTCACAATAGCCAAAAGGTATAAACAACCCAAATATCACCAAATACTAAGTATATAAACATACTGTAATATATACAAACAGGGACTAGCATTCAGCCTTAAAAATGAAATTTGATACATAATACAACATGGAGGAACCTTGAAATATTACACTAAGTAAAATAAGCCAACCACAAAAGGACAAATATTTTATGATCCCCTTTTTATGAGGTGCACAGATTACTCATATACACAGACAAAGAAAGTACACAATGGTTCTCCAGGGCTGGGGGAACCGGAAATGGGGAGTTACTGTTTAATGAGTACAGAGTTTCAGTTTGGGAAGTTTTCAGTTTGGAAATGGATAGCATTGGTAAATGCACAGTAATGCATTATGTATATTTTACCACAGTAAAAAAAATACCCACAGAAAAATATACCTACACAGAACTGGAACGTTTAATAGGTACTATACACAAAATAACAAGTTATAAACAACTATCATAATTCTTACTATTATCATCAGTATATTGAAATACAAAATATGTAATGGCTAGATTCTCCATATAAAGCAATCTACCAAAGATGTGGTGAAGACCATCTATATGTTTTGTTGCGTTGTTGTTATGTTATGCTATGTGCTTCTTTTTTTCAGTATGTATTTAAACAACTCCAGTATGAAACATGAAGAAAATTATTGTCATGGTATTTGTTCAATAATATTTTATAAAATGAATAAAATGCACATACTTTCTTATATCTGAAGCTTCTGCCATAAAACATTTAAGTCAAATTATAAAACTTGTTTCTTTGAAAGATACTAATTCATTCAGAGTAGTCCATTTATCCTTCTTCTCATAGCATTGAAGAGTTTTTGTGAATATGTTACTTGGATTGTCTATTTCCTCTTTTGCCCCTTGTTCCAAATCCAGACTTCTGCAATTCAGTCTTTGGTTCTGGAAGATGAAGTTTAGTTTGAGGCAGATAAATCAGGATTACCACCATAGCAACCCAGGTGTGACAGCAGAGAACAGATCAGGGTACACCTGGGCATTGCAGCTGGAAATGCAGCTCACACCCAGATATATCTCTCTTTGCCCACAAAGAGTGGTACTGTCGTCCTCAACCTTCATAAAGATTTTACAGTTTGGATTATGGAATTATCCAAAATTATCTTTAAGATGATGAGTTGAGAAAACTGCACTACACTGAGGGAAGAAATTAAAGAAGGCACAAATAAATGGAAGCAATTACCATGCTCATGAATTGGAAGAATTAACAGCATCAAAATGACCACACTACCCAAAGTGGTCTATAGATTCAATGCAGTCCATATCAAAGTACCAATGACATATATTCATAGATATATGAAATCTATACAGATATAGATTTCAAGATTTGAGAAATATATATGGAACTATAAATGACCCTGAATGTTTGCAGCAATTTTGAGAAAGAAGAACAAAGCGGGAAGGATCATGATACCTGATCTCAAACTGTATTACAAGGCCACTGTAATCAAACAGCCCAGTACTGGCATAAAAACAGGCCCATACACCAATGGAAATGAACAGAGAGCCCAGAAATAAACCCAACTCTCTACAGGCAATTATTATTTGACAAAGGGGGAAGAAATATAAAATGGAACAAAACATCCTCTTCAACAAATGATGTTGGGAGATCTGGACAGCTACATGTAAAAAAATGAAACTCGACCACCAACTTACACCACACACAAAAATAAATTCAAGGTGGATAAAAGACTTAAATATAGGTTGTGACACCGTAAAAGTCCTACAGGAAAACATCGGCAGCAAAATCTCAGACATTCCACACAGCAACATATTCTCTGATATGTCCCCTAAAGCAAGGGACAGAAAGGAAAGAATAAACAAATGGTACCTCATCAAAATAAAAAGCTTCTGCATGTCTAAGAAAAGAGCATTAAAATGAAAAGAGAACCAACTATATGGGAAAACATATTTGCCAATGATTCCTCGGAAAAGGGCTTAATCTCCAAAATATATAAAGAACTCACACAAACTCACTCCAGGAAGACAAAAAACCCAACTTAAAAATGGGCAAAAGACCTGAACTGATACTTCTCCAAGGAAGATATACAGAGAGCCCAGAGACATATGAAAATACGCTCAGCATCACTAGCCATCAGAGATGCAAATGAAAACTACAATGAGATACCACCTCATACCAGTCACAATGGCCATCATCAACAAAGCAAGACAAGTGTTGGAGAGGATTCGGAGAAAGAGAACCCTACTGCACTGTTGGTGAGAATGCAGACTGGTACAGGTGCTGTGGAAAACAGTATGGAACTTCTTCAGAAAACTAACAATGGAACTGCCTTTTGGCCCAGCAATTCCACTGCTGGGATTATACCCTAAGAGCCCTGAAACACCAATCCAAAAGAACCTATGCACCCCAATGTTCATAGCAGCACAATTTACAATAGCCAAGTGCTGGAAGCAACCCAAGTGCCCATCAGCGAATGAGTGGATCAAGAAACTATGGTCCATTTACACAATGGAATTCTATGCAGCAGAGAGAACGAAGGAGCTTATACCCTTTGGGCTAGAGTGGAAAGAACTGGAGAGTACTATGCTAAGTGAAATATGCCAGCCGGTGAGGGACAAATACCATATGATCTCACCTTTAATTGGAACATAATCAACAAAATAAAAAAGCAAATAAAACATAACAAGAGACATTGAAATTAAGAACAATCTAATACCCAGAGGGGAGCTGGGAATGGACTGTGGGGAGAAAGGTTTTCAGGAACTACTATAAAGGACACATAGACAACCATGGGGGAGGGTGGAAGCAAGGGAGGGAGATGGGTTTGGATGGAGTAGGGGGAGGGGAGGGGAGAAAATGCAGACAACTATAAATTGAACAACAATAAAATAATTTTTAAAAAAAGAATATAGAAAAAAAAAAAGGATGCATGAATGAAACCAAGGGGGAGGGTGGAAGCAAGAGGGGGGTTTGTATGGGGTGGGTGGGGGGAATGGTGGGGAGAAAATGCAGACAACTGTAATTGAACAACAATTAAAAAAAGGAAAAAAGAAATCTGAGAGAAAACATTATGTTAATAAATTAACATGGTATAAATATAATGATTAAGTTTATAAAAAATGGTATTGGAAACAGAGGACTCAAAGAGTTTATATGTACAATCCATGGACATAACTAAGGAGGGGAATGCTGGAGGGTGAGGGGGGCAGGGTGAAGGGAGAATAAAGGGGGGGAAATTGGGAAAATTGTAATAGCATAATCAATAAAAAAGACTTAAAAACTTAAAAAAAAGAAAAAAAGAATATAGAGTTGTTATGATTGATTAATGACCCAATTTGAAAGCTGTCATTGAAAATATGTATCAAGAATCAAATTTTAACCTACTTATTATGTTTGACCACTTGATTGACCAAACCTCTCAAGCATTTTTAGCCAATAACACAGAGAGCTAGATAATCAAAGAAATGGGGTTTGCTTTAAATACTTTTAAAGTATTCATGTGAGTATTTTTATATGGTTCATGATTAGTGAAGTAATAGATTTTATTTTACATCTGGACTATAGCACTAATACTTAAGGAGAAATCTTCTCCCGGGTAAAGAAATACAGGATTGGGCACTTAATCAACAATGAACAACAAATCACTTCCCCAAGCTGTTAAAACAGTTTGTCCCTAAGGCTGCTTGTTCAAAAATAAATTCACTGAGGAATCATGCTCTAGAGAATTGAGACCTTCTGCGTGATTTCTTCCAGTGAATTCTATATTTTCAGAGGCTTCTCCTGGCCAACCACTTTAGGGAAACTAAGTCAAAATATAGCAGTCTGAGAGCAAAGAGCAGGTCCCTTAATAACAGTGAAATCATATGATTGCACAAACATGCCTTCAACACCCTGGAACTTGAACCACAGATAGGGGAGCTCTGAACAGTTCTATGTACCAGTTCCTCCAACGGAATCATCTCGGTGACCTATCTTCAAATGCACTGACTCTTTCTTCTGCTTGCTCAGATCTACTGTTGAGACACATTAGTGGATTTCTTACTTCAATTATTGTCCATAATTTATTTGTGTTCTTTTTCATCTCTTTTACTGATACGTCACTTACTTTTGAGACATAGTTTTATAGTTTTTTCCTTCAGCTCTTTGGACATGGTTTTCTTTAGTTCTTTGAATATTTTAAAATAACTACAGTCCATGTCACTGATCTTACAAGTTTCCCCATTACTCAGAAGCATCCAACATGATAAAATGATGAAATGAGATGGTGAAGGCTCTATGACAGTGCCATTTGAGACAAAAGACATCACAAAACAATCTTGGTTTCTTATCCTAAATGATATGGTGTATACTTCAGCCAAGCCTATACTTAAATCAGGCCATCTCTCCTGTAGTCAGAATGGACAAAAGTTAGTGAATCAAATGTGGACTTCAGAATGACCTTCATCAATCTTATACCTATTATTCATGATGACCCACATAAGATACTGTTGCTTCAGTTACTTGGAAGTTTGAACTTATGTTTGAAAGCCCTCGAGCCCACAGAGGAATACATGTACCAATGAACACAGTCATTGTTCCATTAGGTCTTAAATGGAAAATGTCCATGGTTATGTTGGGCTCCCCAGGCTGATGAAACAGGAAGAGCCCTTGAGTGCTTGACTTGACTTGAGTACTTGGTCCTGATTAATAACAGAAAATTGGGTTGTTACACATAAACGAAGTCATGAAATAAAATATCTCCTTCTACTCACATGCCCAGTAGAGAGCAATGACAAACCGGGGGAAAACAACCAAACAGAACCATTATAGACTTCACTCCTATGGTAATTAAGGTTTGAATCACCCAACTGGATAATATTCTCTGACTAGCCAAGAAATTGGCAGAAAGTGAAAGGAATACAAAATTGTTGGTTGAGAAGTTATGATTGTTAACTTTGATCCCATGACAAGCTGTAGAAGTTTAGACTGAAGTGGATGTGTTATTTCATGTAACCATTTCTTTAGCTCTTTCTCTTTCCCCCCTCTGCTAATTCATCTGAAGAACATTGGTGGTTCACATTTCAATTAGGTTTGAAGTGAGAGCATGTCTGAGCTGAAATCAATTGATGATATGGAAGTTAAAGGGACTGTTTATGTTTCCTGTGTTGGGGACAGAGTTTTACTCTCTATCCAAACTTGTAAGTGAATAGTGTCAGCAAAAGTTGTTGGGTGTCATGGATGTGTTACATTTGATCCTGTAGATCCTACTCCAATATTTTCCATGTTATTCTGGGCCCTAAGAAGCTGACCACTAAAATGGTCATCAACCAAGCTAACTTACCCTTTATCTGTTGGTTAAGTTCATCTGATGGAAGGGAGTAACAGGAGATCAGACAGTGAAGAGACATCAAGGTATTAATTCCTCTGCCACTTTACCTCATGGGCCAGTTTTCAAATGGCTGCCTCTCTGCTCAAGGCACAGCTCCTGTCAGGTGACTCTCCTTTTTCTGTTATAGTCATTCCTATGTTCTCAAAAAAATATCTATTCCTTTTTCCCCTTCGTAACTGGGGTAGTAATGACGTCCCACCGTTGCTAGTCCTGGGTACTTCACCACTTTTTAAAAGGTTTTTGTTTTAAACAGTTTTTATTGTTGTTAAAGTACAGTTTTCTGCCTTTTCCCCCCACCCCTTCCTACTACCCATCCCCACCTCCCTCCCCTGTTTACACCCACCCTTGTGATTGTCCATGTGTCCTTTATAATTGTTTCTGCAAACCCTTCACCCTTTTCCCCTATAATTCCATTCCCTCTCCCCTTTGGTCTTTAATGTTGTAAACTGTTTGTAAATAGTTTCCAGTTGTTCCTTTCTAGAGTGACATCTGTTTCTTGTAGGACACTTGAGATGATTTTTTTTTAAAGATTTTATTTATTTATTTTCAGAGAGAGGAGAAGGGAGAGAGAAAGAGCAATGTATGGTTGCCTCTCATTCGGCCCTCACCAGGGACCTGGCCCGCAACCCAGGCATGTGCCCCGACTGAGAATCGAACCGGGACCCTCTGGTTCCCAGCCCACGCTCAATCCACTGAGCCACACCAGCCGGGCTTGAGATGATAATTTTTAATGAACACATTTCTATAGGGAAATACCACAGGCATCCCCATTAAAGCTAAGAATAAGTCTAGGTTTCCTCTACTCACACTTATTATATCATTTTTTACTCTGTTAAATAATATAAAATGAGAAATATGATATGAAATGTTAGAAAGATAGTGGAAAGAGAAGTCATTAATGATATCATTACTGCTTAGCAATATTCCAAAAGTTAACTGAATTTTAAAGACCTAAATACTGAGATTTTTCATGTTCCTAGGAAGAATAATTCAATGTGGTCAAGATATCAATTCTTTTCCAAATTAATTAAACATTTAATATACTGTCTGTCAAAATTTTAGTACGTTTCTAAGACCTCTGAAATTATTTTTTAAATTATTTTATTGTTGTTCTATTACATTTGTCTGCATTTTCCCTTCACCACTCCAATCACTCCAGCCAAACCCACTTCCCTCCCTTGCTTGTACCCTCCCCCTTGGTTTTATCCATGCTCCGAAATTATTTTAATAGTTATGTGGAAAAAAGTTGTTGGAAACAGAAACCATTGTTTTTAATAAGAATATTATGTAGTATGCCTCTTAACAGATATCAAAATCAACTTACATGACCTAAAATAGTGTAGTCTTGGGGAGTGCTTGGCGAGATGCGGTTTGTGGAGCTGTAATGGCAACGCTCCAGCTGCACAGAGAGGCCCATGGAGGCACGCCTGCCCAGAACGCTGCAGGCTCACTCTGCAAAACCGGGGCTGAGACTGGTGGACTGGGCGGTCATTCATTAGTGCACAGATAAACCGGGAGGAAAAGCTGGGGAGCAGAATAGACTGTGTGGCCCACCAAGGCAGGGATATAAAGCCTCAAACCACCAATTGAATACACCTCTGTGGGTTGAGAAGGCAGCAGGAGGAACTCCAGGCCTCACAGGAGAGTTGGTTGGGGAGACCCACAGGGACTTGGAACTGTGCAGGCCCATCCACTCACCCCGGAGCCAACAAAGAAGGGCCCAACTTGCTTGTGGGTAGCTGGGGGAGTGCGAAGAACAGAGCAAGCGCCATTGTTCTCTCAGGCCCCGCCCCCACACGTAGCGTCACAACACAACGTCGTGGGTTGCCCTGTCCCACTGTGTCAGAACACAACGATGTGGGTTACCCCGCCCTGGTGAACACCTAAAGCTCTGCTCCTTAAAGTAAGAGGCGCACCAAAAGAAAAAAAAAAATGGCCCAAATGAGAGAGAAAAAAATGACAGCGAGATAGGGGGGAGAAGAGTCCCCAAAAGTATTCTAGCATATATGAAGATTGGTGACGAAGATTACAGAGAAAATTGAACGATCATAAGGTGAGGAGAGTGCTTCAGAACGAAAAGTTCCCCTGGGACCAGAGCGGGGGAGCAGGGAGGGCTGTAGCCCCAGACCCGGCAGCTTCCGGGTCTTATACAAGATTCTTGGGAGGGAGCCAGTTTGCGATGTGTATGTGGCCAAATGCTTGTTTGGACTGGTGGGCATAAATAAAAAGACAAAAGGGGACAGTGAACACAGGTACGTGGAGCTAATGCCCGGACGCCCAGGGACAAAGCACTGGCAACCCAGCCTCTGCGCACAGAATCCTGCAGGGCCAACTGGCTCTGTGGGAGAAAGGCAGAGGAGCCCCATTGAGCCCCATTGAGGGGAGCCGCAGCCCTCACAAACTCTTGACTCAGTGTGGGGGCCACGCCACCCAGAAGGGGTGCTGAGAATTCCTAGCAACTAGGCTGGAGGCAGGACGGCAGCGAAGAGTGCATCTCAGGAAGGGAGAAAAGCAAAGCTGATATCTTCCCAGCCTGATGCAGACAGGAGGACCAGGGCAGTAGGCATGGCCAAACACTTTTAAAGCCAACCAGCAGAAGTTTTGTTTTCTGTTGGGTTTTTTTTTGTTGTTTTTTTGTTTGTTTATTTGTTTTCCCCACCCTTCTCCATATTTTTCCTTCTTTATTTTTTTAATTCCTTCTTCTTTCCTTTTATGTAGCATTCCTAGTCTTCTGCTCCTTTAATTTCATTTTTTTTTCTTTTTCCTTCCCCTCTCTTCTTTATCCACAGGTGAGAAAGTAAAACCTGGAGTTGTGAAGAGAATAGAGTTGGACTTAGACAAGGGTAAGCTGAAAAAATAGAGACAGTGACACAAAATTAACTTCATAAATCCAGAGAACTTGCAGATCAATATAAGAAACAGAGGCTAGCAAGAAGAGTCTCACAAACAATGGGAAGACAAAGAAACAGTGCACAAATGAAAGGAAAGGAGAAAGCCCCAGAAAGAATGATAAATGAAGCAGAGGCAAGCCAACTGTCAGATATTGAGTTCAAAGCATTGGTTATCAGGAAGCTCAAGAAGCTCGAGAAGCTCGATGAGCTCACAGAAAATTACCAGAAACTAAAGGGAAACTATAATGAACTCACTGAAAACGATGTCAACATGAAAAAGGAAATAGAAACTACCCACAAGGGCCAAGAGGAAATGAAGACTACAATATCTGAACTTAAGACCACAATAGAAGGAATCAAAAGCAGGCTTAATGAAGCAGAGGATCGAATCAATGAGCTGGAGGACAAGGTAGAAAAAAACACCCCAAAAAAGCAAGAACAAGAAAAGAGACTCATAAAGAATGAAGAGGTATTAAGGGAAATGCAGGACAACATGAAACGTAGTGATATTCATATAATAGGGATACCTGAAGGAGAGGAAGAGGAGTAAGGGATAGAAAACCTGTTTGAACAAGTAATGATGGAAAACTTCCCTAATCTGATAAGAGAAAAAGCCACACAAATCCAGGAAATACAGAGAGTCCAAATCAGAAGGAACCCAAACAGGCCCACTTCAAGACACATCATCATTAAAATGGCAAAATTCCAAGACAAAGAGAGAATCTTAAAGGCAGCGAGGTAGAAACAGGAAATAACATACAAGATAGCCCCGAAAAGGTTAGCAGGTGACTTCTCAATGGAAACACTCCAAGCCAGAAGAGAATGGCAAGAATTATTCTAAGTAATGAGAACCAGAGGCCTGCAACCAAGGCTACTGTACCCAGCAAGGCTCTCAGTCAAGATAGACGGCCAAATAAGAAGCTTCCCAGACAAAAGAAGTCTAAAAGAATACACCTCCGCCAAACCAGCTCTGCAAGAGATGCTAAAGGGACTGCTTTACTGAAAGGAAGTATTGGCTTAGGAATAATAAATCAATCAAAAGAAAAGAGTCTAGAAATAGGTACACAAGTATTTGGACTTTATTGTAAATATGACATATCGGATTAGGAAAGCAGGATGCACTTTTGAAAAATGTGTTGAAAAACTTGGTTTTATAAAAACTGAAAGCCCTTTGTAAAGTAGATTTAAGTTCTTTGTACATATGCACACAAACAAACGTACACATATAAACACAAGCAGGAGTGTAACTGATAATACATCTTGAGGAGAAAACTGTAACCATCCAAAAAGGGGCCATGCAAACAGCCTACTGAACACAAAGTAATTTCTTTCAGGATGTCCATAGCAACACAGAGTAGCGCGCTGGCTAAGTGGGTTCAGAATATATGATATATTAGACATGGAATAATACACAGCAGGGAAGTGGTGGGACTACAGAAATGTGCAGCAACATGATTGAATCTTAAGAAGTCAACATTGTAGATAAAAGATTCAGAAGACTATGTAGCATAATTTTAATAAAGGAAAGGAATATGAAATTGTATACTCTATAACTTAAAGAGACATACATATGCAATTCAACTATTTTTAACTATGATTAATAAAAAATTCAAAATAGGTATTACCTCTGGAAAAAGGGAGAGGACGGGTATACACAGGTAATTTCAATATTGATCGTATTCTGGGTATAAATTGCATATATTATTGGTATGCAGGAAAAAATACATAAAAGTTTAAAGTAAGAAAAGTTCTAATTTTTTATAGTTAGGAAAAAACTCTTACAGAACATAGATGATGTTCCTATAGTACAGTGAAACAAATTCTATCTTCTTCCTACTTTGTGATGTTCTGGAGTGGCTACACACTAAGAAAACAATGTTTTTTGAGATAAGATTGAAAAAATTTTGCTCATATGAAAACCAAATATTATTAAGTCTATAATTTAAAGTATTGAAGTTGAATGCAACTTTTAAGGAATACTTGCTGTGCAAACTAATACATCTCTTTACCCAATCTTCAGTGTCATGAAGACAAAATAAGCCTCATCTACTCTTTGAAGAATGACAAAAATGCATATAATAACTAGTGAGGAAAAGACTGAAATATGTTTACAACTTGGATTAGTATGGTATTCTATACTCTAATCAAGAGCTAGAATCTGTTTTCATTGTTGACCATCCCATGTGGGTTCACCCAACCTGTGACTACATCCAACATCCCATCTAACAGAACTGTTCATCATTGTGCATTTAACCAAATATGGTATCACCTCCCATCTAAACATCCTGAACTTCAAATGCATAGGTATCAAAATGAGAAACAGAAGTAATCTTGAAGACAAAATGCTTCGGGCAGGTGCAAAAAACTGTTGTATGCATACAATAACAAACACTAAAATTTTTAAATACAGTACAAACTGACAGTAACCAGAGGGGAGGGGCGAGAGGGATATTGGGGGAAAATAGGGGAAGAGCCATCAAGGAACACATATGAAGGACACATGGACAAAGGCAAAGGGGATAGGTTCAAGGGTGGGAGGTGGGGATGGGTGGGGCAGGGGAGCATGGTGGGGTGAAAACGGAGACAACCATACTTGAATAAGAATAATAAATAAATAAACAAATAAATAAATACCATTGTTTTAACCTTAGAAATTTGTTCTGAACGTTAGCCAAATTGCTTTCTCATTAGTTTGGATAAAAGCAAATTTTCAAAGATAGCTTGTCTTTCATTTTTCAAAGGAAAAAAAACTGTTCTAAACCCCATTTTATAATATAAACAATAGATAATAAACTGACAGTGACCAGAAGGGAGGAGGAAGGGGGTTAATAGGGAAAAGAGAAGGGGCAAGAAAAGAAACACAAATAAGGGACTCATGGGCATGGACAATGTGGGGGCACTGACCATGGGACGTGGGTTTGGTGCTTCGGGCCAGAGGAGAGCAATAGGGGAAAATCAGGACAACTGTAACTGGACAATAAAAAAGAAGTTACAAGGTGAACTTAGTTTATTTTTCCTAATAATAGGAAAAATACCTGTGCCTTTTTATTCATCCTTCAGAATTTCTGTATTAGAATGATTCTAACAAAGGATAATTTGTTTTGCTTTTCATATATTTATATGAATAAAGAGACGCATCACAAGAGAACTCACTGTGTTGATTAAGTCATCAGTTGTTAGAACACACTGCCTCTTGCTTCAGAACTAGTAACAAGTGCATTCAATGTGAATGACACATTCTCATTCTATCTGTAGCTGACTTCTTATACCAGAGTTTTTTCATAGCATTTGTCATTTCTGAATTTCTCAAAGTGTATATTAGAGGATTAAACATGGGAATGATAACAGTACAAGCCACAATAATGAATTTATCAACAGGGAAGTTAGAAACAGGTCTAACATACATAAAAATGCAGGGAACAAAAAAGAGAACAACCACCGTGATGTGGGAACCACAGGTAGACAGGGCTTTGCGCCTCCCTTCCTGACTGTGAGTTTTAAGGGAATTTAGGATGACTCCATAGGATATTAGTAAACAAATAAAGATTACCATACAGATTGCTCCGCCATTGGCAACCACAGTGAGGCCTAAGAAGTAGGTGTCAGTGCATGCAAGTTCTATTAATGGGTACATGTCACAGACAAAGTGGTCAATGACATTGGGGCCACAAAAGGGGAGGTGGTACACAAAGAGAAGTTGGACCACAGAATGCAAAAAACCTCCAGCCCAGGCCACCACCAACAGCAGGATGCAAACCTGTCTATTCATGATGGTTATGTAGTGCAGTGGCTTACAGATGGCCACATAGCGATCATAGGCCATTGCCACCAGAAGGAAGACCTCAGTGCCCCCAAAAAGGTGTTGCAGAAACAGCTGTCCCATGCAAGCTGAGAAGGAAATTGTCTTTCGACCACAGAGTAAGTCTATGATCAATTTAGGTAAAAGGACAGTGGAATACACTGCATCCATGAGTGACAGATAGACAAGGAAGAGGTACATGGGAGAGGCCAGGGAAGGGCTGGCAAGGACAGTCACCACAACGAGCAGATTGCCCACCATTGTCACCAGGTAAGTGAGTAAAAATATGACAAATAATGCTTTCTGGCCCCCAGGATCCTGAGTGAGACCCAGGAGGACAAATTCTGTCACATTGTTACTATGTCCCATTCAGTCTTCTCTAAGGCTGTTTTTAGGATGAGAGGTCAGGAGAAGGGACCTGTAATGAAACCATGAACACACTATGAATACATCCATCACGTTCTGGACTACATCTTCATTATTGTATCTTTCACAGGGGTTTACACACAATGAACATTTGGTGAAGACCTGTGAGTTCTTCTTCCTAATAGCCTATTGTACCTTCCCTTGGCAATCCTGTTTCTCCTCTGATGATTTTTGTGGGCTACAAGTAAGAGGTTCTCCCTCTAAGTCTTAGTGGACAGTGGACAGAGAAAATTATCAGAGGCCCCAGAGCCAGTCGTGTCTTTCATAGAGCCTTATTTAAACTGTCGGTCCTGGGTACACAAGGCAGCAATGACTTACTCTCTGGTGATGGCAAAAAAAATCTCTAAATAAATTCACATGAAGTCAGCCCTCTGAATTGGTAGTATTTGTGGTGAGAACCTTTATAATATAATTGATGTGGCATCAAATATCTCATTTTTAATAACTCACTTAATACTATGATAATTTGCTATAGGTATTCAATCCTTTATGTCTCAAACGATGTTCAGTCTTCATGGATCTCTCATGAATATTCCACAGCCTGGAATGCATCAAACCATGAAATTATTAGCACATTGTTCCCTAAAGCAATCACTCAGTTGGACTCTGTGACATTAAGCAATTGTTCTGTTTCTTTTCTATTCACTCTCAGCTTTTTAAGAAGTTGTAATTTTCACCATGTAATCTTTGTCTATCCCACAACTCTTAACACACAAACACTATTTAGATTTCCACCAAATAGTTTTCGACTTCACTGACTCATGACTAGCGTCAACTCTTACTAGCGGGTATTGTTTTTTTTTTTTTTTTTTTTTTTCAAAACTCTAGGGGTGACCTAGGTATTGAGGATGGAAAACACAGGCACTGAAAAGAAATGTGGAAGACAGTGTGACATGTGTGCTCAGAAATGGAGCGTTGGTGCCTAGGTTCCAAAAGGACTCCCAAGTGTCTTGCTGGCTTTAATAGTCACTACAATGAGAAAGTTCCCTGACAGTGTCGCAAGGTAAAGAATCAAGAAGACCACAAATATTGCTTTCTGCTTTCCTGTACCCTGTGTCACCCCAAACAAAATGAATTCAATCACACTGTTATTCATTGCCGTGCTGGTGGCTGTAGGTAAGATGCAGCTGACCAAGGTTTTCATCTGCAGAGAGAAGAAGAGTCAGCTTGAGAAGAGCAGTGACTGAAATCCGTGTTTCTTGTTTCTCCTCCATCCTGTTACCTCCTACTGCCTTTAATCTCCTATGAATCTTTGTAAATCTACAGATGACCGAGGCCCTCCCAGATCTATCTCTTGTTCAGAAACTCACTGCATTGGACCAAACTTTTTCATTTGGCACATGCCTATTAATATGCATAAGGCAAATGTTGTGTCAGCAAATAGAGAAAAGATCAATAAGAAACTGCTATTGTAGCCAGATTCTCAAGATGCAGGAGGGAATCTTGAAAAAGTAAGCTTTCTTCTTAGCTAAAAGCCACGAACGCCAGGTTTGGAGGTTTGAATATATTGGTTTGGTGAAAAGTAAATTTGGGAGGCATACAAAACATGAGAATAGATTTTATTAAGATTTATTCAACACCTAAGACAAAACTACCACTCAGATTTATTTAACAAAAGCTAGTCATTGTTTGTTTCTAAATTTAGTCCAACTAGACTTTGATCTGATCTGTAATGAAGTGCCTACCTCCTTCAAGATGTCGGAGTTACTCTGAGGACATCTGTCTTTCTATTCCTTGCACTTAGAAACTCAGTGGGAAGCATACAAGTGGCCCCAGCAAAATACAGACTGGCCTGCAGGCACCCCAAATATGATCCAACAGTGGCTCTGACATGTCACTTCCTTTCTGACAGAAGGATCAGGTGCTCGCTTTCATTCACTCTCTGTGGGGCACAGCAAAATTAAAATCTCCTCTCAGCTTCAATAGGATCCTTTGTTGTCAAATCGTTGTTAAACCTTTATATTTCAGAGAAGTTTTAGGTTCACAGAAACACTGAGAGGAAGCTACAGAGATTATCCATACAGTCTCTGCCTCCACACATGCATGACACCCCACACACACCATTATCAACATCCCCCACCAGAGTGGTGCACCTACTATAATTATGAACCTACAGTGACACATCATAACTACCCCGAATCCACAGTTTACCTTAGGGCTCACTCACGTAATGGGTCGGGATAAATGTTTAGTGATCTGGGCCCATCATTATAAAAACCTACAGAGTATTTTCACTGCCCTAAAACAGAGTTAATTTTATATTCACAATACACAGAATGTAATTCCTTTCACACACTATCTAACACTCAATAAATTAATGTCTCACACAATTTAGAAGATAAATAACATTTTATGTGAGATATCTACATGAGTTCTTACTGTGAGAATTACTATCTCATACATATAAGACAGCCAGGCAGGTATTACATAAACATCAGTATTACAAAAGGCCAATCCTAGAATTCTTTAAGTAAATCCTCACATGAACCCTCTGTATATCTAAACAGAGAAAAAAGACACAATTTCAGATATGCCCTCTTCTTACTCTTTCTGTCCTCTCCCTCCTTTTACCTCCTTGTCACCCTTTAAAAAGAAAAAGTTTTGAAAATATAATGAACCCTAAATATAATCAAATGGTTGCTATGATTTTCAAATGCAGTGACTGAAATACTCACTGTGGCTGTCAGAGCCCTCTCACTCCCACCCATCATCCGGGTCTCTGCTAGTTTTCTCGGTGCTTCTGCTTATGCATGCTCCAGCCAAGCCTGACGCTGCCCAGCGCATCTGGTCTCTGAATTTCCCATATCTCACAGCAGCTAGATAACCTTCCTCAGACACAACCTCCCTACCCATAGCTACCTGTACATAGAGTTCACAGTTGAAATGCCATCTCCTCAGCAAAGTCTTCCTGGTTTTACCAGTCAAATCACTTCCTGCTAATGGCCTTCTAATGTTAGTGTGTTTCTTTGAGTGGAATCATGCATTCTTAATTGTAGACCTTCCTTCATGTTTGCTTTCACATCTTTTGTTCCTTGGATTTTACAGTATCCCATAAGGCAAGTTCATGTTGTCTTGTTTTGTGCACTTCAGGCTGAGCTGCCAGGCAGAGGTTAGCAGACAGTAGTTAGAGAGGAGCCAGGATCAGAACTCAAGCCTTGGGGTTCCATGGCAATTCACTAACACTCTACCCCATTCTGCCATGTAAGGCATCAGACTTCAACCACCTGGCAGAGCCAGTTCAAACCCATAAACCTCAAACAGGTAGGGGAGCAACCACTGCTTTGTGCGGTACATGTCCTCATGACCCAATGGATGCAAACTTCAGGATGGGGCAAAGAAATCAGCACTTTACATATGTATCAGAAACTAATAGTGAGGAAGAGGGGACAGAGAGGTTAGGGAATGGTGGCAGAAATCAGAGCCAAGGGGGGAAATGTGGATGTGGGATAAAGAAGGAAGGGGAATCAAGGGCTGAGCCAAGGGAAAACCCATGGTGCAAGGTGAGCACAAACCATGTTAGAGATAGAGCAGAATTACTTAGTCCTAGGGTTTCAGTAGACGATTTCACTTCTGTCTCTTCCACGACCTGTATTCTCCATTCCTTCATCCCAAGAAAGAGGATGCAATTTTTGGCTGGAAGCAGGAATAATGGTGGGTTTTGTACAGTCAATGTTGGTATCATTAATATTAGAACAATCAGCATTGTAGTATTATAGAATCACTGTATCGGTCATCAGTGTCAATACACACTGATTGTATATTATTAATACCCACATCTATTCTTTTCCTGGCCCTAAGCTCTGCAGATATATGATACTACACCCTTGCTCCCTTCAGTGTACCCCCTTTTCCAATAAGAATCAGACCTGAGACAGCACAGCATCAAGCAGAGGACAGTGGCAGCTGCGGAACCCTGATGCATCAGAATCTCTCAGCACTGTGGGGAATATAGTCCTGGAACCTCAGGTTTTTCAGGAGACAGAGCTGGATGATGGCAACTCTCCAAGACCCAGTCCTGAGTGGGAGGCAAGAAAAGAAAACAATTCAGTGTGGCTTGAGGACCTTTGTCTTTTAAATGAAGAGGCAATATTCAAAGGAGAGCTTCTAGTTCTCACTCTTGTAGCTCTGATTTACCTTCACATGTGTTTGCAACACATAAACTGCACAATGTACAGGGATCCGCTCGCCTGTCTGTTGCAGGATCTATGGGGAGGGGAGATACTCTGTGCATGGCCGACCTGTGCTGGAATTTGTGAATGAGACTCACCAAAAGGGTCTGGAATATCAGCAGAAAGTTTCTTAGAACTTTCTAGATTAAAAAGGAAATATCCCTACTGAATCTCCACTGTTCTGTGGTAGAAACATCTCTAAGGCTAGCTCTGCTACCCCAAAACATTCCCCTGCAGAACACCCAAATGAAACAATTCTGTTTACCTCCATCAGATATTTACAGCAATTTCTTAGAAGTTCAGAAATGCTAGCCTCAGGAGCGACAAGGATTCCATCCTTCCCACCCAAGCCTGACCAATTTGCTCAGCGGGCTACTTAGCCCAGTTAACCCAGGATCACAGCAAACCATTGGGGCCAATTTATCCCAAACAAGGCTGTCAACAGGCAGAGTGTGCCCTCAGGGCCCTCCTCCCCTCCCAGTCTTCCCCAATGGACACCTTCCATTCCAGTTACGATGTGCTCCACAGGGCACCCTGCTCTGAAGGAAAACCATGTTTTCTAAGTCATACTTAGGCATAGATTTCTGAAGTTCACCGAAGGCTTTCTTTTAAATCAAATCTTTTCTAATGACAGACAAAGTTCAGAGCCCAGGTAAAGGTTCAGACAGATGGGATATTATTGAATTTGAGCTCCATCCTTTTGTTTCTGTGACTTTAGGCATGTTTTTTTCTCCTACTTTCCTATTCGAGATAATGTTATCATTAGATAACATTTGTAATAATAATTATTACAAATCCCTCATATTTGTAAAATATAATATAATTTCAATGAAAACTACTGATTAAAGTTTCTATAATTTCTAAAATAATGTGAAGTCAGTAACTCAGTAAGTAAAGAAAGTATCATTTATATACAGTAAGATACACCATTTTTAAACATATAGGAAATGAATTTTGACAAATGGATACACGCATGTAGCTGTCTCCACATGGTAGGATTTTGTCAACTTTATTCTTCTATTCATAGAACCAGACTTGAATTTTTTGTCTTCTCTTCATATTCATATATTTTTGCCCCTGTTCTTTATTACTTGGTATTATTTTTATTTTTATTAGCCAATGTTTTCATTTAGCATAATGCTAGTAGGTGCTATCTTTCTTTTTTCTATTTTCTTAATTAAATGTATTGAGGTGACATTGGCTAATAAATTTATATAGGTGTCAAGAGTACATTTCTATGATACATCACCTACCTATTGCATTGTGCGTTGACCACCCAAAGTCAAATATTCTTACATCATATATTTAACCCTCTTTACCCTGCACTCACCCACCTCAAATCCTTTCCTTCTGGTAATCACTGCACCATTTTTCTATGTCTGTGAGTTTTTGTTTTTCTTCTTTATTTCGTACTGTCGGTTTTATATCCCAAATATGAGTGAAATCATATGATTCTTAACTTTCGCTGTCTGACTTACTTCACTTAGTCTGGTATTCTCAAGACCCATCCATATTGTCACATATGGCCATATTTCATTTTTCATTTGGCTTTATTATACAGATCCTTCTGAGGATATGAGGGCAGACTGTTCCATGCCTCACCCCAGATCCTGGTAGTTTGCCGGAAGTCTTTGGAGTTCCATTGTTTGTAGATGTCACCCCAGTCTCTGTCTCCATCTTCACATGGCATGTGTGATTGTGTCTCTGTGTCCAAATTTCCCCTTCTTATGAAGACATGAGTCATATTGGATTAGGGCCACCCCAACAACCTTACCTTAATATGATGGTCACATTCACAGCCTCTGGGGTTAGGACTTCAACATCTTTTGGGGGGATGTGATTCAAACCCAGCAAATTCTAGGATTGGAGGGAAAACATATTGCATGATTGAAGCTCTCCAAATTTCCTCAAAACACCTGCTGTTGCCCCTGCCCTCACTCAGCACCCTCTACCTGTGAAGCTCAGATTCCCATGTCCTACCAATGCCCTGATTCAACTAATGCTCCCGGGGAAAAGCAGTCACACAATTCAACTTTTTGAAGGTCTTTTCTCTCGAGCCTATGCCTTTCATGTTGTCTCCAGCAGCTGATACACCGATTTCTCCATTGTATTTTGCTTTCTAGCTGTTCATGACAACAGTATTTTAGGCCACAGGTTATTGGACCTCACCCAGGAGCAGAAGTTCATTTACAAATTTTTATTATTTATTCAGTACATAGTTATTAACCACATGCAATGGGCCAGATGCTATTCTATGCATTGGGGATCTAATGGTAAATCTTTTCTAAAAAGACATCCCTACCCTCATATAAACTGTATTCTAGTATATATACAAAAAGTGAATACAAAACTCTATGACATGTAAGGAATGATGCTCCCTAAGGAGAAAAATTAAGCAGAGATGGAAGAATAGGAGATACAGAATGTCAGTAGCTGGGGGCTACACGTCTATGAGTTAGTCAGAAAATTCATTATTGAGAAGACACATTTTAACAATAAACCAAAGCATATGAGGAGGTAGGCCATGCATCTATCTGGAGGACAGATAATGAAGACACAGACAACAACCCGTGTGAAGCTCCTTAGGCAGGAGCATACCTGATGTCATGTAAAAAGTTGTCGGGGACAATGTTTTATAGGTCACATTGGGTCAAACAATTGTTACAGTGAAGGTGGAGTAGACATAAGCTGGAAATGATGGAGGTGTAGTTGAAAATTGGTGGATATGAAATTGAGATATTTTGAAAGGATTTGAATCACAGGTCTAGGGCACAGCCATGGGGGGTACAGCTGATACTGATTAAAGGACAAGTTGGTTGTTATAAATTAACATATCAAAATTTCATACAATAAATTCAAACATTTATTTTGATTGCTTTCAAAGTTTTACCTTAAAAACATACTTTTGAATAAACTTCTTCTCATTTATACCTTCTTACTTATTTTGAATAATTTCATCAAAACAAATTTCCAGGGTTTGGTGGCATCAGGGGTGGGAGGTGGGGATGGCTAGGGTGGGGAAGGGCAGTGGGGGAGAATGGACACAATGGTACTTGAACAACAATAAAAAAGAGAGAAAAAAGAAATAAAGTTAAAAGAGCTTTACAAAGAAGAAAATTATCATATTAGCCTACATTCAGAGAGAATACAATTGGAATAATCAAGGGATATTGAAGGGGTTTGATTCTCAGCAAATACATTTTTCCTTAGTTGTTAATTAAAGAGAGAAAGACACAGGGCTTTTCAGACCATGTGAAATGTTATAGGGTAATTTCCTGTATAGTACAAATGGCGTGATCATTAAAAACTTCCTTTAGTGACTAAAGTATCATCCAAAAAAAAAAAAAGGTTCCAGGGGTTAAAGAACATAATATAAGAATATTTTCATAATTATTAACTATTGTCAAAGAGCCTTCCACTTTGATTGTTTCACTATTTACTAAAAATAATTTTATTGTAGAACAAATATATTTATAATAAAATCTCTATCAAAGTTTACGTAGATATCAGGGTAAGAAAAGAACTCCAAAAATTCATAATTTTCCAAACTCACACTCCAGCAACTGCTAATTCCATACATATTGTTCCAGGTTTTTCAGGGTCATATATACCCTTTTTATATAAAAAACTGAATCATTTCCATCATTTCTAAAATTATAGCAATGCAGCATGGATTTCTAATAAAATTTTAAACTGTGTCATTGTCTGGTTTATTTGGTTAAAATTATGATATATATTTCTTTTATTACTCATTTGGGGCAACATTGCTGTATATTTTTTTACTTCTTACATTTCATCCATTTGAATTATGTATATCTTTTGTCAGTTTGTTTTTTAATATCTTTGTTTTGACCTCTAGCTATTTTTTCATTTTATACAGACAAATCTACCAACTTTTCCCCTTTCTAGTGTAACCTGTTTCTTCAGTTTGTGAGTTATCATATTTTTTCTCTCTCATAATATTTCTATGCCTTTAATATTAATGTCAAATGATGCAGAATTTATGTCAGTATGAGTTTTGAGATACCTTTCTTCTTTCTAATTAATCATCAGTTCTTCAATGAATCAATAACACTTTCAAATCGCCCCGGTTGGTGTGGCTCAGTGGACTGAGTGCTGGCCTGTGAACAAAAGTGTTGTTGGTTCAATTCCCAGTGCTTGGGTTGTGGGCCAGGTCCCCAGTAGGGAGCATGCAAGAGGCAACTGCACATGATGTTTCTCTCCCTGTCTTTCTCCCTCCCTTCTCCTTTCTGTAAAAATAAAATAAAATAAAATAATCTTTTAAAAAAATAACACCTTTGAATCAGTCATCATATATGTACTAAGTACCTATACATACCTGCAGTCAAGGTAAGAGAAGCAATCCTTTAAACATCCTTTTTTTGTTAATTTATTTTTATTGTTGTTCAAATAAATAAACCAAAGCGGTCCTCAATATTTTTACAATCAAGTTGGTAAAATATCATGCCTTTAGATAAGATAATTAACTACATAAGAATTACACACAACTGAATGCAATATTACCAAATGAATATCAGTTCAAAAAATAGAAATATCCCTGGAGAATGAACTGATTGGTCAGTGAAAGTTCAAAAATGAGGAAAAAGTGCAGTTATGGCTTTTTTTGTTAAAATTTCAAAGAAGGTTCTCTGAAACTCAATATTCAATAAGTTTATATTGAGCCTGCCTAAGTAAAATATTTAAATATTAGTAAATAAAATTTCCCGTGGACCTCTAATGAAGTTACACATCAAATTAAAACTGTTTCCTTGCAGTCCAGTTAAAATAGTGTTAGTTGAATGTGATAAACTAGAGATGTTATAATAATTACAAGCTCTGGTTGGCAGTTTCAATCATCTCTGATGACTACAAAGGAACCAATTGATTGCTACGTAATTTCAATATATTAGTTCCTAATAGAAAGTAAACACCAAATGGAGGGAGCTTTAGGCTGTGAAGACAGGTGGGATTAGGGAAGAAGAATGAGCAAAACATCACAAGGGAGAAACATGCATTGGTTCAGGCAAACATAGAGATGATCTCCCTAAAAACTGTTGTCATTAATCAAAAAGTTGTAAGAGATCAAATTATGCACAGATGTTGGACAACCATGAAAGCCAGGTCATATCATTCTATTTTGTTTTATTTTGCATAAGCAAAGAGAAGTTTTGGGGACATAAGACACAAACTTAGCTCCTGAAGAGATGTACCCATTAGATAAGACCAACACTTTCAGGGGTTTTATCACTGAACTCACTCATGTGTCCTAACACTCCTGCACTTTCCTACTCTCTGATCTGAGGGGACAACACAGTAGTGGAGAGTGTAATTTTCCCTTCTTTAATTCTTACTTTTACTTGTTGAAATTTTAAACCAGTTCAAAAATATTTGATACTAAGTCTCCCCTTTTTTCCCAGATAGACAAATGCCTCTATCGCCTATTCACCTGGATTGCTGTGTGTTATTAACTATATATGTAATTGAATAACACAATCCTAGATTATATATTATTCTTGTTGTATAATCTTATTATTCAAATAAATTTCCCTTTTGTTATTTCATTTGACCTGCACATTCTTTTACAAGGTCAGTGTGTCCATTTGCCTGGTCCTTTCAATGTGCAAACTTTGACCTGTGATACAGAAAGTTTTTCCACATATAGGTGAGGTCATATGGTATTTCTCTTTCACCACCTGGCTTATTTCACTTAGCATAATGCTCTCCAGTTCCATTCATGCTGTAGCAAACAGTACGACTCTTTCTTTCTCTCTGTTCCATATTATTCCATCATGTAAATGTACCACAGTTTTTTGATCCACTCATTTATGAGGGAACCTAACCAACAAAAGAAACAAACAAACAAAATATAACCAGAGAC
Source organism: Micronycteris hirsuta (assembly GCA_004026765.1). Taxonomy (NCBI): domain Eukaryota; kingdom Metazoa; phylum Chordata; class Mammalia; order Chiroptera; family Phyllostomidae; genus Micronycteris; species Micronycteris hirsuta. Next base: position 59,303 of record PVJI01006660.1, on the reverse strand, counting down.
ATTGAAATTAAGAACAAAGTGACAGTAATCAGAGGGGAGGTGGGAGGGGATAATGGAGGAAAAGGGGGAAAGGTTGTCAGGAACATGTACAAAGGACATATGGACATAACCAAAGAGAGATAGGATCACGAGTGGGGAGTGGGGATGGCTGGGATGAGGAGAATTGGTGGACGGAAAATGGAGAAAACTGTGCTTGAACAACAGTACAAAATAAATAATTATAATAATAAAAGAAGGGAGGAAGGAAGGAAGGAAGGAAGGAAGGAAGGAAGTTTTTCCAAGTACAGTTAGGTTAGAATAGAGTGGGATACAACTAGATAGCCTCTCTCTCTAGTATTCACCATCCATGTCACATAAAACTTTAAGCCCATTTCATGTAGATTTTGTGTAGATTTTCTAGGATCATGAGGATCCTAGAAAAGAGAAATCCTGAGCCCTCCAAGAAAAACACCAAATGATAGCTTCATTTTCTGGTCTAACTCCAGAAAAAACTTCTGTATATCGCATGGTAAAGCAAATATCGAAGCAGAAAATAGATACCTAAATGAATAAGAGTGTAGAAGAGGCAAGAGTAGAGAATGAGTGAAGTGAGTAGAGGAGACAGGAGAGTGAGAGTGAGCAGACCCAAGGAAAGAAGAGTCAGAGGGTAGCATACAGAAACACAGAGAAGGGAGGGAGCTAAAGAAAATATTAGGGAGGATAGTTTGATGCAACATTTCATCGCAGAACTCAGCTTCTGTCTCCATGATCTACTGCAATATCACTGCCCCAAACCCAGAAAGAGGGTCATGGGCAAGGGTTCCCAATGGTCTTGAAAACCCAAGTGTGGAGAAAGAACAACCCTAACTTATTCTCATTCTAAATTTCTTCAAGTGAGGGGTCTCTGAATACAGAAACTTCTGCCAATCTGACCTCAATGCCATCATTGATATAATGGTTTATTGGTCCCTTGGTGAGCAGAGATGCTTTTGAGAGTGCTGAGTCCAGGGAACACTTAGGGACCCTGGACCACTCTAATTCTTATTGCAGGAAATATGTTCATCAGCTCCATCATATCTTAGAACATACAGTGAGTGTCGACTCCATCAAATCAGCCTCATCTTTCATTACAAACTACCATCATTCTGTTCAACACTATCCTCATGGCATTTTTCACTTCCTTATTCCTGATGGTGTAAATCAAAGGATTCAGCAAGGGTGTTAGGATGGTGAAAAATATTTCCACCATTTTGTCAAAGGAGAAAGTGGATGGAGGTCGGGCATACAGGAATATGCAAGGGACAAAGAACAAAACCATAACAGCAATGTGAGATCCACAAGTGGAGAGAGCTTTCCACCGCCCTTCACTACTGTGGTTTCTCAGAGAGAACAAGATGACACCATAGGAGACAAGCAACAAAGAGAAGATTAAGATGCAGATAAACCCACTGTTGGTCACCACCAAAAGGCCAAAGACACGAGTGTCTGTGCAGGCCAGCTCTAGCAATGGGTACAAGTCACACATGAAATGATTGATGACATTGGGGCCACAGAAGGGCAGCTGTAAAACAAAGAGTATCTGTATCATGGAATGTAGGAGGCCGCCTGTCCAGGCCACCGCCATCAGAATGCCACAGAGCCTCCAGTTCATGATAGAAGAGTAATGCAAGGGCTTGCAGATGGCCACATAGCGGTCATAGGCCATGACTGTGAGGACAATCACCTCTGCTCCAGCAAAGAAGTGTCCAGCAAAGAGCTGGGTCATGCAGCCTTCAAAGGAGATGGTCTTCCTCTCATGGAGAGAGTCCACAATCATCTTCGGGGCAATGGCGGTGGAATAGCAGGCATCTAGGAAGGACAAGAAAGCCAAGAAGAAGTACATGGGAGAGTGCAGGAGTGCTGGGCTGCTGCTGATGGTCACCACAATGAGCAAGTTGCCCCCGACAGTGGCCATGTAGCTGAACAAAAATATAACAAATACTATTTTCTGAACGTTTGGATTCTGTGAAAGGCCCAAGAGGACAAACTCGGTTACAAAGCTTTGGTTTTGCATGATTTCCAAGGAAAAGCTAAAGGCTACCAGAGTTAAGTATATAAAATCTGCAATTACGAGAAAAAGAAAAATTCACCAGGGACCAGTTTTTGATACCATCATATCACGGTCATGGACCAGCTGGTGCATCACGTAAAAAGCTGATGACATGCTTCTGTTGTAAATGAGAACAGAAAATTAGAAATTTGTTGAAGGTTGTAGTGGGAGGTCAGGCAGAAGTCAGGAGGAGATAAATTATTCAACACTTTAAAGTGTCCAGAGCTTACATGTAGGAGAAATCTTCATATGCAGTAGGGAAGAGACATAGAATTTATCTCCACTGCCAAAGCACATCACTTAGCAGTTTCATGGAGTGAAGTGTTGAGGAGGATTCTGAAGACACATCCATCCACATTGAGGACAGGGAACTTGTAATTTAACGGTCACTCCTGCCATTAGTATGGAATGGGAGCGGAGTGACTCCCATGCCATCACTGACCAGGAGACGACCTTACTGCAAAGAGAAGAAGAAATAACCCCTAGTTTAAGAGTCATTTGAAAATCATCACTACTTATCCAGTTTTATTTTTAACTCTGAACTGAATTGAGCCTTTAAGATGAATACAGAAAGCTGTCTGACAGCTATTGGAGGGAAGATCGGTTAGGGGACTGGGTGAAAAGGTGAAAGGATTAAGAAAGACAACTCATGGACACAGACAATAGTATGTTGATTACCAGAGGGAAGGAGAGGTGGGCACCAGGGGGTATGTGGAAGAGGTTATAGAGTGAATCAATGGTGAAAGAAGGAGGCTTGACTTTGGATGGTGAACACATGATACAATGTACAGGTGATGTATTTTAGAATTGTACACATGATGTCTATATAATTTTATTAATCAATGTCACCCAAATAAATTCATTTAAAAAAACAAAAGTAAAAAAGATGAATTAATCCATTCCCTATAAAAAATAAAGCTCTGTGGGAAAGTTCCTAGCGCTATAATAACACGTAACAAGTATGCACATGCTGAGTTGGGTTCCTTCTTCATCCATCATTTAAGATAAGAACAGTTGTTTATAAAAAATAGTAATACCGATTTAAGGGTATTGTCAGCATGACCAGGTTAAATAATGTAAAGAAAGCAGCTGTTTAAGAAAGAGTCCTAGGAAACAGCCCATGTTATATCTTATTATCCTTATTTTCCTGGAAGAAAATCCATGCTTAAAGAGAAAATGTCACATAACATGCTGCATCTGGAATTTAAACACAGAATCCCGGCTACGACACTTAAGTATTCCTAATGGTAAAAGAGAGAAGAGAGCAGAGCTGGCCCTTCTCCTGCCTTCACCCACCTGTGGAAATCAAAGTCTTCTGACTCCTTTGCTCATGCTTGAAGGAGGCCCCTTGATGGAAGACACAGAGCAAGAGATGTAGGTTCAGAGAGTAAGAGTCCAATGACTACAGATACAAATTGGCAACAACCACAGACTGAGGAATAGAAACAGTATGTTGAGTATACCTAGAGTCTTGAGGCTTTTTTAAATGTTTACTAATTATTTATACTTTGTGGCCAAATCTGATATTGTACAACTTTCTATTTATATGACTTTATTGTAAACTAAGTATGTTCATGTATAACCTACAAGCTCATCCCACAGGATTATGCTGAGTGTCAAAATGGCAAAATGTAAAACTTGCTTATGATGAGTGCCCTCACTGATTTCAGTCACTATTCTCTCACGTAGCAAGACAACCACCTTACCCATGAATTGTCCGGATAATTACTCCAACTATCGAGTATTTTCCATAGGTAGACATCAGTTTCCAAGAATGATTGTGTACTCACCTGTACATATAACAGAAATATATTTGTCAAGTGTGTGTATGTATACATATAATCTGTTTCTTAAATTGGTACATAAAACAATAATGAGGCTTACTGTGAGAATTAAAAATAACCTGATTTTTGTGAAAACCACTCAGAGCTAATAAAAACAATTTACAATAAATATATATAAAGATACGATTGTTTAAGTAACATACGTCTTTGTGTTTACTTTAAAATAACCATTTCCATTACATTCCCAAGGTACTAGACATTCTTAAACAGACCTGTACTGTGAACACCATATTCAGCTACAAATTGTCACCAAGAAAACAAGAGTATACAGCAAACCCTAGAAGGTCATTGGATCAGTCAACGACCGTTTGTTAAAAAGTAAAGGATACCAATGTATGATCCAGCAGTTATCACCTTATCAACAATGAACATGGTGGGCATATATTCTTTCAAATTCTCTTCTGGGTTTTTTTTTTTTCAGATAAATTCCCAGAAGTAGAATCACTGGGTCATAAGGCAATTCCACTGTTAATTTTTTGAGGTAACTCCATAGTGTTTTGTGGCAGTGATTTCCACATGCGTGTAAACACGCAGTCCTGAGACTTTACACGTTTTGAGCACAGCTCCGTGTGATTCCCATGTGAACAAGTGTGGATCATGTCTGTGGAATGGGAACTCTCTAATAGGAATTTGGCAAAAATGTATCTTAAAAAGTTCTGGCTTGCTGACCCCTGCATATTACTTTAACCTGGTCCTGCCTGCCACTGGACCTGAATTTACATCCAATGCCTTGCTATGAGTAATCCTACCTGTTCTGCTTAATTCCATGAATATTCAATCCAATGTAAATTGCTAATGCCCCTGATAAACACCCTGGCTGGGCAAGCCACGAGGCTTTTTCCTGAGATGGGAGGAATCAGCCACGTGGCCCCGGTCTCTCTTTCCCCGCGTGTCTCGGTATGAGATTCATACACGCATTGGGTCACGGTCACCCACGGGTATCGGCAGGTCGGATCTACCCCGTGTCAGTGTTTTCCACAGTGGTTTCACCAGTCTGCATTCCCACCAACAGTGCCCCAGGGTTCCCTTTTCTCCACATCCTCTCCCTCACTGAAGGTACATTTACACAACAGAATACTAATGGGCTGTAAAAAAGAAAAGCTTCCCCTTTGACAGTCTGGATGGACCTGAAGAGCATTATGCTGAGGGAAGGAAGCCAGTCAGAGGAAGACAAGTACCACATGATCCCACTCATATGTGGAATCTAATGAACAAACAAACAAAATGGAGACAGACTCATTGGTAGGGAGCACAGGCTGACAGCTGTTGAGGGTGAGGGCTGCTGGGTAGTGGAAGTGAAGGGACTGAGCAAAAAAGAAAACGAAAAGACAGAACACTCACGGCCACAGACAACAGTTTGGAGATTATCAGGGAGAGAGCAGGTAGGGGGTATGGGGAAGGAGGGAATGAGGGGATAAATGGCAGCAGACAGAAACTAGACTTGGGGTGCTGAACACACAATACAGTGTACAGATGATGTGCTGTTGAATTGTGCACCTGAAAACTGTATGACTTTGTTAACCACTGTCACCCTGATCACTTCAATAAAAAGGGGCAAATTATATTAATTATAAAATTGCAGTCAAACTACTTGCTTTCAAGTAATCCTTTTGGAAACATTTTAACAAATATTTCCAGGATTGTAAAGCTTTTTCTATTCCTTTTTTTAGATCCCAACCCTAAAAAATTTTCTAAAGATGAACTGAAGTAGTGTAAGTTCTGTAATTGAAGATGATGCATGTCTTTTATAATAGTAAAACTTTAGAAATACATAAAATGTTCAATAATCAGAAGATGTTCATGCAAATCAGAGTACTACAAATTAAGATCCTGTGAATATTAAATAATACAAGTACATAGATGGTGAGGCATGTTTAAAATATGTTAAATGAGAAAATAAAGAGTTGTAATAATTCTGCTTCTTTGCACAGACATTTAGATATAATTTTAAAATCTAGAAGAAAACAGATGGTAGACTTACGTTCAGTGTGTAGAGTTAACATTAAGGATCAAGCTTCAGCCCTGACTGCTATAGCTCAGTGGGTTGAGTGTCGTCCCGCAAACCAAAAAGACTCAAGTTTAAAACCCACAACACCATATTTTCCTTTATCTAAACAGTTAAAAACAAAGGAGATGGGTTTTGAGTATAAATTTATTATCTCCAGTATAATTCATTTGCACAAGTGGAACTAACATGCTCACATAACATAGAATCTTATACTAAAAATTGTAAACTAATGTAAATCTTCCATAAATAGCTATATCATTGGCCCAGCCCTTCCCAATCTCTATACTCACTGTGAAATCCACTTGCAGTTTATATACTCCTAGATCCTCTAGCTACTCTGTTCCTCAGCTGATTCTGTTCATATTTTTCCTAGAAGATTCCAAGGTCTTTCCTTTCTTCATAGCCATGTATTTTAATATACTGGAGCTGCACCAGATTGTGCAGGGTACTCCCAGCCATCGACTGTGGGCTTTAGCCCCCCTCGTGGGGCTGTGGCCTTGGGAATTTGGCCTCCCCACTCTCCCCAGTGCCCACTATTTCTTTCTCAGACATTTGGGCAGCAAACTGATGCTAGCGTCAGTTTTTCCGAAAATAATAGAAATTCCTGTTTCAACTTCAAAGTACATATCATATTTGAAACCATAGGAAAAATTATTAGTAAGGTTGTCATAAGTCTTACTTTATAATCATATTTCAAGCAGTGAATTTTAGATACACTTGTACGTACCTAAATGTGCAGTCACATTTGCATGCATTTTTCTGAGTAAATATATTTTTAAAAGTTAAAAGAATATATTAAAACCCCATTCAAACTACTCTCCTCATTAATTTCCTTAAATCCAGTGTATTCTTTCCTTTAGCAGTAAGACATTTATTCTCTATCTAGCTAATCATGTTCCGTTTTGACTATCTGGGAAATGTTCTCTTCAGATTTCAGATCCTTTTCTCTCCTCTCAATAAACCTCAGCTGATGTCCCTGTATGTCTCAACTTGTACAGCCTTACTGTTTCTGGGATTTGAAAAAAAATAACCTTTCTTTGTTTCCACCTATGTCCTTCCTGAAGGATGCCTGAACCTTCTGTTCTTTCAATTGCTCTAGCGATTTAGTTCATTTTAACAGAGAGGCAAAGTCACAACATCTAGCACTGAAGCATTTGAAGTTCAGACATGTAACTATTCCTCAACAATTCTGATGCAGAAATCTAAGGCTATTTATGACTTCAAATGCACTTAGGGAAAATTAAGTGAATGTATTTAAAATGAGAAGATTCTGCTTTGTGACTTGAGTGAGACACTCTTTCCTACCCTTAATGAACTGCTGTGTGCCTTCACTAGGGATTTATTATGGGAATATTAGTGCCATATTATATCAATAATTTTGAATGGTTACCAGCAGTTGAATTATCATGCTCGTACAACTGTATTCTTTATACAGCCTCTGAAAATTCCACTTTTTAATCTAAAACACCAGGATGGGAATATTCAAAACTACATGAGGACATTCATTCTCATATGAATGATAATTGAGAATACAATTAGAAAGAATAAATTAAATGTTATTAGAAAGGCAAGACAGAAATACGCACTTGTTGCATTTCTAAGGTGTTTAGATTTCATCTAAAGATGAAAAGCTGAAGACAGGTCTGATTTCATACACTTGAATTAATAGGACCACCTAACCCTCAAAAAGCAGTTTGCATTCTAACAGCTATTATTTATTGAGTATGGACAATATTATATGTCAAGCACCCTCCTATTGACTCCACATGTATTATTGGTTTCTAAACCCTTTGAACTTGGTAATATAATCCCTATCAAAAATAGCGATTCTGAGAGCCAGAATGCTTGTGTAACTCGTTCAAATATACACATTTACATGAGAGACTCGCACAGTACTATAAACGTCAGAGCCTGGACCATGACACCCATACTTTTAAAGAGAGCGTCACAACTTCAGATTTTCTCGAAAAAGGAAAAAGTGTGAATTATACATCTCATCATGTGTGAGTTCCTTGAAAATGCTGGTGATGACAATCTCTATTGTCTATAAATAAAAGTCCACTCAGTGGCTGGAAAAATGTGAAGGTCTTTCCCAACTCTTTTACATCTAAGAGAGAGGAAGAACATCTCTGACAGACAAACTAGAGATTTTGTCTGCTTCAGGTACTGTTGTCAACCTGGTCTCAGGGAAAACAATCAATAAAGAAGCAAATGTTTCTTCATTGATTTCCAATTGGAATTTAAAGAGATTTCCCGGAGAGATCATAAACCTTTAGAATTCCCTCTGAGTTACCATAAGGGTTTGGAAATTGGAAATCAAGGAAGTGAAAAAGGTTAAAAGAAGAACATGGACCCTGGCTGGTGTAGCTCAGTGGATTGAGCGTGGGCTGGGAACCAGAGGGTCCCAGTTCGATTCTCCATCAGGGCACATGCCTGGGTTGCGGGCCGGGTCCCTAGTGAGGGCCATGTGAGAGGCAACCATACATTGTTGTTTCTCTCCCTCTCTGTCTCCCTCCCTTCCCCTCTCTCTAAAATCTTAAAAAAAAAAAAAAAAAAAAAAGAAGAAGAAGAAGAAGAAGAACATGGCCCCAAAAATAAGAGGAGAAAGCCTAAGGACAATCTTCAAAATGTGACTACTGACCAGTTCTCTGTTTGAACATTTTCACGTCATCCTACAGAGGCGCATTGTGAAGTGGGAAGACTAGAGGAGGCAGAGTCTAAAAGACTTGATTTTACTGCTGAGCTGGATTGAGTCTCACTTTTTCTGTAAAAAATGGAGTAAAGATCCAATAAAACTTGTTTCTACATTCAGAGATTTAAAGCATATAAAGAACAAAATGTTTCATAGTTGGCCTTATACAATAGTAGCTCACTCCCTTCACTTAATATTTTCACTGAATTCAAACTCCAAATTAAACTAAAGTACTCTTATACAATAGATCCAAACAACATTTGTCTTATTAATTTTCAGGATTAAACATACTTGCTTCCTTACATGCTGTTAAGTATCAAAAATAATAAGATGACAGTTGATCCTCATAAGAAAATCTTGTTGGTGAGTGCAAAGGGACATCTTAACATTCCTTAAAACTATTCACAAACCAGCAGCACTCCATCCACTGAGAAGGTCAGACCACCTTACATGTCCTCTTCCAGTTCTGCACATTCCAAGTTTGCTGTTTACCGTTTATAACTTGTGTCTCATCAATCTCCTCACTCCTCCACTGAGTATTGGTATGGCCCATAAGACACTATCACTGGCCATAGTTTCCCTCTTCAAACCCTCCTCTTTGTCTTGGAGTGGAAAGAACATTTACATAGTGCTCCTCTTATCCTTACCCCTGGCTTATTGTCATCTCCTAAACATGTATCATTTAGTCTAGATTCTGTAGAACTGTTTCTCAGTAGCTACTGCTAACTTGACCATTTTTAATAGATTAAGGGTCAATTAAATCCTCTTCCAGACCTAGACTTCAAAGGAAAAGCTTCTATTTCTTACAAATTTAACAGCCATGCATAAAATAGAACACACAGCTACCCTCAAAGTACCGATGAATAATGCTCTGACATTACTGTATGGTCAAATTATGGAGGAGATACCTCCAGATGACCAGTGAGTTAAGAAAGGTTTATTCGTAAAAAGTAACATGAGACAGAATGTCATAGTGAGAAGCTGGCTTTATAAAGTGTTATGTAGTAATGTAGAGTGGCCTGGCAATTCCAAGTACACAGAGGGGTGTTGTTGCTGAAATATATAGCTACATGTGAGATAAGTGTACAAAAACTTCGACATAACCTTTCTTGAAGGATAAAGTCAATCAGTAAGACTGCTGATAATATTATCAATAGACATAAACAGGCAAGTACATTTTGTTGAAAGATGGTAGGACTGAGTTTTGGAAGACCTCAATTCAAGTTTTGTAGCAGAAACTCTTAGCTGTGTGAACTGAGGCAAGCAAATGAGCAAACCTCCATTGGTTTCAATTTGCTTCTCTGTAAAATGAGGATAGTAATATTGAAACTGCCAACTTAGTATGTGGATAAGTCACCTAACTCACCTAAATATGTCGGGTTGATAATAAACCATTTATTGTATGGAAAGATATGTATCACACCACCAGAGCAACAGCTTTGGAACCTCAGCATATGCACTTTTGTTGAGATTAGATAAAAGGATGTTCACCTTTGTTGCTTCAAATAGCTCCTCAAGTCTTTGAAAGGAAAAAGAAAATATAAAATTTCCTTTTTATACAAGAAAAACTGTGAGCCATAGGAATTTAAGAAAATAAGGCCAAATTAAGAGTAATTTGAGTAATTTCAAATTTTATGGCTTATTTTTGTGTCAAGAGAGAAACAGAGATAGCTCATGAATTATTATTTCTTCATTTTGTATGTGAGGCTCCTTCCTTTTGTTTTGGTATGTACTTAGTGCCAAAAAGGGAAAAAATCAGCAGGGATTCTCTCATTCCACAAATATCTCTTTTCTCATATATTCTAAGAATTTCTATCCTCTTTGCTTTACCACAAACTAAACAACAACAACAAAAAAAATCCTGATGTCAAAGTCCTATGGAAAAGCCAGTTTTATCCACATAAAATATAGGAAGAGTTTAGCAACATAGCAGTGAGACTCTGGAGAAAAACTTACTGTAACAGGGGTGTCCAACCTGTGGCCCACGGGCTGTGTGAGGCTCAGGATAGCTATGAATGCAGTCCAACACAAAATCATAAATTCATCTAAAACATTATGAGATTTTTTGTGATTACTTGTCACAGTGTATTTAATGTGTTGCCCAAGACAACTCTCTTCGCAATGTGGTCCAGAGACAGCAAAAGGTTGGACACCCCTGCTAGAATCATCGCACTGGGGATTTATCACTGTTTTTTTCACAGCATATCCTGGATCTATGCACACAAACATCAAGACCGTGGAAAAGTACATGAAAAGCTATCAAAAGCATAATAGTAAAATAATCTCTAGGACCATCCATGCTGTCCCAAAAGATGGAAATCCTTCCTCCAGAGAATAGTATTCCATTGTGTGAACGTACCACAGCTTTTTTATCCACTTGTCTACTGATGGGCACTTGGGCTGTTTCTAGATCTTAGCTATTGTAAATACTGCTGCTATGAACACAGAGTGCATATATTCTCTGCATGGTAATGGTCTGAGGGAAGGAGGATGAGGGCTAAGTGGAGGTGTGCAAAGAGGTTAAAATGGGGACAATTATAATATTTTAAACAATAAAAACAAAGTTTAAAAAAGTTATCAAAAGTACCTAGCAAAAAGCCTAGCCATTAAAAAGTGCTCAATAAATGTTAGTTTCTGGGCCTCTTTTTTTTCTTACCAATGATCTGCAAATTTTGTTAATTTTCCTTCATAGTGTGCAATAGATATAATCTTCCGTATTTAAATACATCACTATGTTCTTGGCATTTGAACAGGCTAAGCTACTCTCTTCTTCAACAAACTCCTCATGGCGTTTTTCACCTCTGTGTTTCTCACTGTGTAAATGATAGGATTAAACATGGGAGTTAGGATTGCAAAGAACACAGTCACCCACTTGTCCACAGGGTAGGTGACCACAGGACGCATGTAGGTGAATATGCAAGGCACAAAAAAGAGTACAACTACAATAAAGTGGGAGGCACATGTAGAGAGGGCTTTGCGCTGTCCTTCAGAGCCGTGGGATTTCAGGGAGCTCAGGATGACTATGTAGGAGGTGAGCAGCATGGAAAAAATAAGCAAGCACATGGCCCCACTATTGGCTGCCACTATCATTCCGAGCCTATAGGTGTCACTGCAGGCAAGTTTCAACAGTGGGAAGAGATCACACATGAAGTGGTCAATGACATTGGGACCACAGAAGGGCAAGTTGACCATGAAAAGAATCTGTACAGTGGCATGCAGTACCCCCCCAATCCAGGCCACCATCACCAGGAGGCGGCAGAGCCCCTGCCGCATGATGGTCACATAATGAAGGGGTTTGCAGATGGCCACATAGCGGTCATAGGCCATGACAATGAGAAGGATGATCTCTGAGCCTCCCAGCAAGTGCTCCACAAACAGTTGAGTCAAACAGCTGCCGAAAGAGATGGTTCTCCTCTGGTACAAGAGGTCGATGATCATTTTGGGGGTGGTGACAGAGGTGTAGAAGGCATCTATGAAGGACAAGTAAGTGAGAAAGAAGTACATGGGAGCTGAAAGAGTGGGGCTAAGGGAAATGGTAATGGTAATGAGCAGATTGGCCAGAACGGTAAATAGGAAAATGAACAAGAAGACAATGAAGAGTATTTTCTGCAACTGTGGATTCTGTGTGAGTCCCAAGAGAATAAACTCAGTCACATTGTTGGGACGTGTGAGGTGATCCATGTAAGACGTGACACCTTCTTGAAGCCTAAATTACCTACAAAGAGATAGAGAATGATACCTGTTAACCATGAAGGATTGTCATCTGAATTTCACAGTACAGAAATGGGATAGTCGCTGTAACTGTGGAGCGTGTCCTTGGCACTCCTCACCCCACTAATTGTTTCAATTCTTTCTCACTTCCTCCATAATACTTTCTTCCACCTCTTCCGACACCTAGTACCTGTCACCTAAAAAATATCTATAGGGCAACATCTGGTGTGCAATTTATAGAGAAAATACTGGGCTATATACAGGAGATCTGGGTTCTTCTTCTGGTTCCAACTCCACATGAGTTTGCCAAGTCACTTCAGTGTCCCGTGCTTAACAGCCTATCTCTGTGTCTGTACAAATTCAACATCTCAGACATATTTTGTAAGCTGTGAATTGCTGCACTCAAGACTTGTTCCTTCCTCTAGAATTTATATTTGAACCCGTACCTCCAGCTGTGGGGAGAAAGACACGGTAAATAGGAAAAAGGACAAGAAGAGAATGAAGAGTATTTCCCGCAACTGTGGATTCTGGGTGAGTCACAAGAGAATAAACTCAGTCACCTTGTTGGGATTGTGAGGTGATCCATGTAAGAAGTGACACCTTCTTGAGGCCTAAATTACCTACAAAGAGATAAAGAATGATACCTGTTAACCATGAAAGATTGTCGTCTGAATTTCACAGTACAGAAATGGGATAGTCGCTGTAACTATGGAGTGTATCCTTGGCACCCCTCACCCCACTAATTGTTTCAATTCATTCTATCTTCCTCCATAATGCTCTCCATCTCTTCCAACACCTTGTACCTGTCACCTAGAAATTATCTGTAGCGTGACATCTGGTGTGTAATTTACAGAGAAAATACTGGGCTATATACAGGAGATCTGGATTCTACTGGTTCAACTCCACGTGACTTTGCCAAGTCACTTCAGTGTCCGGTGCTTACCATCCTTCCTCTGTGTCTGTACAAATTCAAAATCTCAGATGTATTTTGTAAGCTGTGAATTGCTGCACACAAGACTTACTCCTTCTTCTAGAATTTATATTTGAACACGTACCTCTCACTGTGGGGAGAAAGACACGATAAATAAACAACTATTATAAGCAGACACATGAAAGTGGTTGGAAGATACACCCTTCCTGGTGTCTTCCATCACACATATGCTGTTCATGGGTATTTCCTCGCTGGCCCTAGCATAGTGACTGGCATGATATCTGCAGTGTCTGGCACCTATTGGGTGATGAATAAATGGTTGGTAAATTGTCACCTTCTCTCATCTCCCTGTGTAAGAACAGACCTGCTCCCCCAGCCCATAAACCTAGGAATTCAAGTGCTCTCATCTCCCGTTCTGTTTGTCATTGCTCTCTACTTTATGAGAAACATAGAAAAGCTTTTGAAAGAAAGCTGCATTCCAGTTTAATAGTTTCTGAGACATTTTATAAAGTACAAAGTATTCATTGTCTCTAGGAAGGAGTATGTATATTACTGGGTCCTTTTACCTTCAAGATAATTGTAGTGCTTGTTAATTAATTTGTATTGTTTAAAACTGTGCTAACATGATTTTAACATAGTCACATTCAGTAAATATACAACTTCCATAGACTGAGATAAAAAGCAACCTTAGGGTAGGTGCTCAATACATGAGGACCTACCAAGCAAAGGAAGCCATTATTTTCCTCGCTGGCCCTAGCATAGTGCCTGGCATGATATCTGCATAGTTTTAAAAACATAGAAATTTAACGTAGAGAATAGAAGTTGTCTCCTAGGCAAGACAGATAAAGTATCATACATATAAATACAGTCACATATAGTGAGTACTTACTTTAAGTACCTAATATACATTCACTCAATCAACAAATATTTATTGGAAAATTACCATGTATACATTAATGTATATTTTTCCACATAAAGTCATAAAAAGTGTCCTTGTTAAATGCCTTTTGTAACCCCTCCCCGACATTTTATTACCCGACAACAGCAGCTCATGCATCCCTGGTATGAATGATTCTCCCCACTCCTGTAAGTTTCTGCTGTAGACATTCTCGTGCCTTCTTCTCCCACCCTCCCAGCACATCTTCCATCCATTATCCCTCATCCAACATCCCTGAAACCTTCATGGTTGCAGGACAGACACCATCATTAATAGAATGAGGAAATATGGGGGCATAAATTTTCCAAAATAAAGAGGGGAGAAAGATAACTATAATAAAATGTATTCTGAAAAAAAAATATTTATTTTCCTTTCAAAGGTAAATGGATAAAGACCTATGTTTTTTAATTGCTCAAAATGAAAAACTTATACATATGTGAAAACAAAGTACAGCAGCTTCATTTAATTCCCTTATTTATTCTGAGGTGGACTCCCCCAACAGAGCAGAAAAAAGCACAGCACACATAGTGAAAATAAGATCTACTAAAAATGGCTTAGAAATAGCTATGAAGAAATAAAAATTACTTTGTTTTTTTATTTAACTCTACAATATTTTTGTAGGACTAAACTCTGAAGTCAAATTTTAAAAAGAGAAAAATCATTAGATACAAATATATTTGACACAATTATTAAGAGCTTGGAAAATTAGAAACGACATGGAATGTCCTACACTAAGACATGAAGAAGTAAAATATTATACATCTATTTGAGTAATATGTGGGTTTTAACAGAGATGACTTTTAAAATTGTGCAATAACATAGGAAAATTCTTAGGTTGTAATATTCAGTGGAGAAAACTTTGGATGAAAATTTGAATATATAAAGTGACTCTAATATAAATATCTGTCAGTAAAAAAGACCTCAAAACATTTTTACTTCTAAATTTATCATATTGAATTGATTATATCTTTCCCGATGCTTGACATATCGAAAAAGAGATTCAAACTTAATACTGGTGGGGGCAGGGATGATTATGTGATTTCTAAGATGCATTTAAACCTGCGATTCTATAATTACGTGATTTCGCTTTTTTGGGGGGAGGGTTGGGAATCTCACCTATGAACTTGTCTGACATAGCTCCATGATCAGGACCTTGAGCAGCTGTTAGTTCACCAAGAAAGAAGGAAAGATGCAAGTTTCAAAATGACAACTAGCTCAGCTACTATGTCTGTTCACTCAAAAATGGCTTCTTTAGAAAAGGCCCTTCTACCGGGCCTTACCAGAGTGCTACCACATGCCCTTTGTAGGAAAATTCTGAGACCTTTCTTATCTGTGGCTAATTAGACCTCAGGGGTATTTCACCATCATTTGCAGATCTTCCCAACAAGCCAATTATTTCACATAACAGAACTTTGAGAATGTTTATTGCATTCAACTTTAATGTTTAGTCCCCTCCTTAAGTCTACACGAAGATAAAACATCATGGTAAAAGGGAAAAAAAGTTGGCCATTTATGAATTCGATTATTTGATAACAAATGAACCTAATATGGAGTTTGTATATTTGGTATTGTATAAGTTAAACATTTAGGTAGGTAATATATGACTATTAAATTTTTTCATTATAATAGTTTAGGCTTTTATTCGACCCACCACTCATTGTGATCGTAATTTTTAAATATTGTTAATGAATTATGAAGGCAGATTCAACTGAATTTTCTGGTGGACTTGAATTACTCCAAAGAGTTTGGACTACATCAACTAAGACAGGGTTGTCTTTACCGAGACAATTTCTAGTCTAGAACACAACATTTGTTGGAGTGCTTATGAAGTGCCAGACACATTTAATCTTTATATCAATGTAGAGTCCGATACAATTATTATCCTTTTTCGACAGATGAAATAACTAAGAGTAAGGGAGCGGTTTGATATAAGTCAGTAGGCTGTGACCCCTGCCTTACATTGAAGTAAATAGCAAAGGTAATTCCCTAAAATGTGTTGAACCTCTGAAACCTTGACTATTTGCTGTAAAATGAAGATAAGTTGGCTCAAAAAAATGGCTGTGAGAGTGAAGACACTGCTAGCTCAGTAAATGGCACAAAGTAGATACAAAACAGGTGTTAAGTGCAGATTATCATCACTGCCTGTGAAATGGATGATATTTGACCATGACTGTTAAAATTGTGTTCTTTCTTTGAGGCTGCACCTATGACACCCAAATCAATGAATTATTTAAAAGAATGAGAACATGTTTTCATTTTAATCACAACATAATTTTTTTTCTTCTTTACTAAAGTGACTATTTGTAAGCTATTTAACACACACACAAAACACACTCCACACATGTCGGAATTATTCATTAGTTTTCCCAGTAGGCAAATAAAGACTGTTGCACAAGCTTACAGTTTTAATATAAATGCTAAATATAATATTGTGGGATGAAGAAATAGATTTACTTACAAGTCTGTCATTCACTGATATTTTTCCCTTTGAGTGCATTTATTTCCACCATATTGCTCAGCACATCCCTCTCCCACACACACACACACACAATAAAGATCTCTACTTGTCCATTGCTCTCCAGTCTCTTCTCACGTTGCTAGATTTCCCCCCTAGAGTTATCCATTAATCCTTAATAGTATATACTTGAGGAGCAGATAGTATTTCTTCTCTATGGGTTCCAGAAAATATTGCATCAGTCCCTTCTAAAGAAGGCTGGTGAGAATAACTGAGGAGCCTCTAGGCGAGGCACAGCTAACAAAAGGGCCAGTGAATGTAAAGATCCTAGTCTCTGCCCACAAAGGATGCAGGTAATAGGATAGACACTGGAGTTGATGTACTGCAAGAACTAACCAGCCACCTTTTCCAACCCCTAGGCTGAAAAATAAAGTATATTAACAGGCTGTATCACCAGAGATGAAATAAGGCAACATAATTTTTCTAAAAATCCAATGTTTTCTCTCTTGCAAACATGGGTGTTTTGGTCTTTGGCTTGCCCTTGCAGTGATTATCATTTAAACATTTTAGAAAATTAATGAAGAAGTGATGATAAGATATAGTTGCAGTATTATTACAACCAGGTAAAATCCACTTGTTCCTTTTATGAAGAGCACTTCTTTATTTCTCAGAATGCTTTATTTGTCATGAATTCTGGCCAGCAGAATTTGTGTGCCATGGCAGGTGCATGAATAAATTCACACGTAATACACTGGACTAGAAATTCCGGGACCACGAGACCCTTCCATTATCATCTTGAAGAGGCCCTGAGCATAGTGTAGACCGGCTTTTTATTGCTGTTCTAGGGGACACATTACATCAGAACGGTCTTCATTAACTATGCATAGATTGTAGATTTACATTAGGTGGTAGATGCCCAAGGCAGCACATCAAAGGGATAGATATGCGAATGGAAAGACAATGAGCTTCCAGTGGAACTCCAGAGGAATAACAAAGCAGGTGTAGGGAAGCTAGGCGTGCATTAGCATAAGTTCTTTTGATTCACAAAGAGAGGTTTTAGCAAAAGCAACTTTTTTGTTTTCTTTGGTTTTTTTTTTTTGTTTTTTTTTTTTTAATATTTCATTTATTTTTAGAGAGAGGGGAAGGGAGGAGAGAGGGAGAGAAAGAGCAATGTATGGTTGCCTCTCACACGGCCCTCATGGGGACCTGGCCCACAACCCAGGCATGTGCCCTGACTGGGAATCGAACTGGGACCCTCTGGTTCCCAGCCCGTGCTCAATCCAGTGAGCCACACCAGCCAGGGTTTTTTTTTTTTTTTTTTTTTTTTTTTTTTTTTATTACTTTATTGTTTTTCAATTACAGTTGTCTCCATCCTCTCCTCTCCCCTCCCTCACCCCCTCCAACCCCACCTTGTTTCCCTGCCTCCCTCCTCCCCCTTGGGTCTGTCCATTTTCCTTTATTGTGGTTCCTGAAGACCCTTCTCCCATTGTCTCTTCCCTCTTCCCCTCTGGCCACTGTCAGACTGTTGTTAATTTCAATGTCTCTGGTTATGTTTTTCTCGCTTTTTTCTTTTTGTTGATTATGTTCTAGTTAAAGGTGAGATCATATGGTATTTGTCCCTCACCACCTGGCCTACTTCACTTACCATAATGCAGCAAGAGCAAGTTTTAAATCTAAGAAATAGACTACCATGATTTCCCAAAGGAAATCCACTGTCACACACGTGGGTTCCTGCTTGCCAACCCACGTTCCACAAGACTTTTTTTCTCCCATAGACGTGAAACATTAGAGCTACATTTCCCATGGTGAGATGCATGAATTCCCTTTATTTATTTAGTCATTCACCCATTGATTCATTTGCTTTACTGTCCAAACCTTCATTGTTTCCCACGCTAATTCAGTAACCATTTATGAAGCCCCTGATTGGTGTGGAATGGCTTCTACAAGGAAGGATGCAGAAACATAGGCCTGCTCCCAAAGACTCCTTTGCCTATTATATGTACAGCCAATGTTCTAGAGAAAAAGAGAGAAAATTTTAACAGTGTCAAAGAGATGCACTCCAAACATTTAAAGAGGCCACAGTTTTGTTTTTTAGAAAAATATAGACACAGTTGTATAAAATTACATACGAAAAAATACAAAAAGTAAATAGAGCAAAACATTATCATTGTATAGGTTTATTGTAATACTGAAACAACATATGTTTCTCCTTTTACTTATCTGTATTTTTAATTTTTTATGGTAGTCATATATTATTCTAACTTTTATAAAGATACTACTTCATGAAAAGTTTTAATACCCTTCTGAATGTTCCAATAGCACTTTTCTCATCTCAGTTTTCATTTTTGTGCTCTCAGACATATGACAACCTCTGAGAAGATTAAGAAGTAAGGACATTAACCCTATGGTACTCTTAAGAGACGTGAATAATTTGACAAGTGGTAAACTTCTGTGTACAGGTTAGTCATCATTATTACAAGTAATAATCAAAAATTAATGTTGACTACTTTATGTATGCCAGGGCACTATGCAAAGCATTTTATATAAATTATCTCATTCAATATTTTTAATTATATATGGCTGAAATGTACCTGTGTTTGAAAGTTTCCTTTTGTTTTATAGATAGATATGTTGAAACATGGGTAGATTGGGTCTTGTATTCAGGACATAGAGTTAATGAGGAACAAGGACATAGAGTCACTGAGGAGCACACATGTAGATACAATCAAGTCTGTCTGGCGGCAAGTCTTGATCTTAACCTTGGCCCCTCATTACTTCCCACATAAAAACTTACTACGGTTACCAAGATACTTCTTTAACATTAACCTTTCAGCAAAGACTTTAAGAAGACTTTCTCATCCCAACACATGGGGCATAAAAAATAGATTCAAAGACACTTGGGGGTTTGAAATATGTCAACTTTTCTATCTGAGAATTTCCCAACTCCTCTCTCCTCTCAAGAGAGTTTAGAATTACTAATCTACTTATTTATTTATTGTTTTATATCAGTCAATAACTTTAGTATCCTTATCCACTTCAAATCTGCCCTAAATTCACTATTAAACAAATTGTATCATATATTGAATGCTTATTGTTTGCAATCCACTTTCATATTCAACCTGAACAGAACCCATGAGTGCATTATTTCCAACAAATATAGAAAAGTTGAGGCTTAGAATGGTTTATTTCCCTTTGTCCAGGATGGGGTAAGTAGTAAATGATAGAACTAGAAACCACTTTTTTTTTGGTGTTCTCTAACGTAAGAGCCATTTAAAATCTGAAGTTTCTGGAAGTATTGGGCCTTGTTTCACTTCATGCAAAATAATAACGCTGAATTTCAGATTATATTATAATAAGTGTTCTCTGGTAATTTAAGTACATGGAGGCCAGAATTTGATCTCAAAAAATAAACAGTAAAATCTTAAGCATTGAGAATTAAATGAGTTAAAGGGGGGAGGGAGGGAGGGGAGGGTATGGAGGGATAAATGGTCATGAAAAGAGACTTAGGAGGATGAACACACAATACAGTGTACAGATGACGAGTTGTAGAATTGTGCACCTGGAACCTGTATAATCTCGTTAACCAGTGTCATCCTGATAAATTCAATAAAAAGGAAAACATAATTGAATGGGTCATTAGAGATTATCTAATTCATTCTTTTTAGTTTGTAAATACTGAAACTGAGACCCAGGGAAGAGAAGAAACATTTCCAAAATTGCACATTCAAATGGTTACAGATTGAGGAATTACACAATGGAATACTATGCAGCAGAAAGAAAGGAGGAACTCCTACCCTTTGCAACACCATGGAAGGAACTGGAGAACATTATGCCAAGTGAAATAAACCAGGTGGTGAAAGACAAATATCATTTGATCTAACCTATAAGTGGAACCTAATTAATGCAACAACAAGTGAACAAAATATAACCAGACATGGAAATGAAGAACAAACTGACAGTAACAAGAACAGGGTAAGGGGAATAATGGGGGACAGGATGGGAAGGCTCAAGTCAAGAACCATGTATAAAGGACCTGTGGAAATAGGAATAAGACAAGGAAATCCGCTATCACCACTTCTATTCAACATAGTACCGGAAGTTTTAGCTACAGCAATCAGACAAGAAAGGGAAATAAAAGGCATCCAAATTGGAGAGGAGGAAACAAAACTGTTGTTGTCTGCAGATGACATGATAGTGTACACATAGAAAATCCTATAGAGTCCACCCCAAAACTACTCAATCTAATCAATAAATTTGGCAAAACAGCAGGATACAAAGTCAATATCCAGAAATCAAAGGAATTTTATATACTAACAGTGAAAAATCAAAAGCAGAAATCAGGAAAAAAATCCCATTTGATATAGCAACAAGAAAAATAAAATACCTAGGAATAAACCTAACCAAGGAGGTAAAAGACCTGTATTCAGAAAACTACCCAACACTGAAGAAAGAAATTATGGAAGACACAAACAAATGGAAATATATACCGTGCTCACGGATCAGAAAAATCAACATCATCAAAATGTCATACTACCCAAAGCAATTTATAGATTCAATGCAATCCTTATCAAAGTACCAATGGCATATTTCACAGAATATAGAACAATCACTTCAAAAATTTATATAGAACCATAAAGGACCCCAAGTAGCTGCAGGAATTTTGAGAAAGAAGAACATAGCAGGAAGGATCACAATACCTGATTTCAAACTGTATTACAAGGCCACTATAATCAGATGAGATCGGGTGCGTTCAGGGTGGTATGGCCGTAGACCAAGGCCACTATAATGAAATAACCTGGTACTGGCATAAAAACAGGCTCATACACCAATAGAACAGAACAGATAGCCCAGAAATAAACCCAATTCTCTATGGGCAATTAATATTTGACAAAGGGGGAAGAAATATAAAATGGAACAAAAGCAGCCTCTTCAAAAAATGGTGTTGGGACATCTGGACAGCTAAACGTAAAAAAAGGAAACTTGATCACCAACTTACACCATACACAAAAATAAATTCAAGGTGAATAAAGGCTTAAATATAAGTTGTGACACCATAAAAGTCCTGGAGGAAAACATCGGCAGCAAAATCTCAGACATTCCACACAGCAGCATATTCACTGATATGTCCCCTAAAGCAAGGGACATAAAGGAAAGAATAAACAAATTGGACATCATAAAATTAAAAAGCTTCTGTATGGCTAAGAAAACAGCATTAAAATGAAAAGAGAGCCAACTATATGGGAAAACATATTTGCCAATGATAACTCGGACAAGGGTTTATCTACAAAATATATAAAGAATTCACATGACTCCAGTCCAGGAAGACAAAAACCTAACTAAAAAATGGGCAAAAGACCTGAACAGATACTTCTCCAAGGAAGACATACAGAGAGCCCAGAGACATATGAAAATACACTCAGCATCACTAGCCATCAGAGAGATGCAAATGAAAACTACAATGTGAAACCACCTCACAACACTCACAATGGCCATCATTAACAAAGCAACAGACAAGCATTGAAGAAGATGCGGAGAAAAGAGAACCCTACTGCACCATGGGTGAGAATGCAGACTGGTACAGACACTGCGGAAAACAGTATGGAACTTCCTCAGAAAACTAAAAATGGAACTTTTGACCCAGCAATTCCACTGCTGGGATTATACCCTAAGAGCCCTGAAACACCAATGCAAAAGAACCTATGCACCCCAATGTTCATAGCAGCACAATTTACAATAGCCAAGTGCTGGAAGCAACCCAAGTTCCCATCAGCGAATGAGTGGATCAAGAAACTATCGTACATTTACAGAATGGGATTCTATGAAGCAGAGAGAAAGAAGGAGCTTATACCCTTTGCAACAGCATGGATGGGACTGGAGAGCATTAGGCTAAGCCAAATAAGCCAGGCAGTGAAGGACAAATATCATACGACTAAACCTTAACTGGAACATAATAAACAAAACAAAAAAGCATGCAAGATATAACTAGAGACATTGAGATTAAGAACAATCTAACACTAGCCAGAGGGGAGTGGGGAGGGGACTGTGGGAAGAAGGGTTTTCAGGAACTACTATACAGGACGCATAAACAAAACCAAGGGGGAGGGTGGAAGCAAGGAAGGGAGGTGGGTTTGGATGGAATGGGGGGAGGGGAGGGGAGAAAATGCAGACAACTATAAATTGAACAACAATAAAATAATTTAAAAAAAAAGAATATAGAGTTGATATAATTGATTAATGACCCAATTTGAAAGCTGTCATTGAAAATATGTATCAAAAATCAAATTTTAACCTACTTATTATGTTTGACCACTTGATTGACCAAACCTCTCAAGCATTTTTAGCCAATAACACAGAGAGCTAGATAATCAAAGAAATGGGGTTTGATACTTTTAAAGTATCAAATGGGGTTAAATACTTTTAAAGTATTCATGTGACTATTTTATTATGGTTCATGTTTAGTGAAGTAATAGATTTTATTTACATCTTGACTATAGCATTCATACTTAAGCAGAAATCTTCTACCAGGTAAAGAAATATAGGATTGGGCACTTAATCAGCAATGAACAACGAATCACTTCACCAGACTGTTAAAACAGTTTGTCCCTAAGGCTTCTTGTTCAAAAATAAATTCACTGAGGAATTGTGCTCTAGAGAACTGAGACCTTCTATGTGATTTCTTCCAGTGAATTATATATTTTCAGAGGCTTCTCCTGGCCAATCACTTTAGCGAAACTATGTCAAAATATAGCAGCCTAACAGAAAAGAGTAAGTCCCTTAATAACAGTGAAATCATAAGATTGCATGTACATCCCTTCAACACCTTGGAACTTGAACCACAGATGGGGGAGCTCTGAACAGTTCTCTATACCAGTTCCTCCAACGGGATCATCTCAGTGACCTATCCTCAAATGCACTGACTCTTTCTTCTGCTTGCTCAGATCTACTCTTGAGATACTTTAATGGATTTCTTACTTCAATTATTGTCCATAATATATTTGTGTTCTTTTTCATAATTTTCATCTTTTTATTGATATGTCACTTACTTTTAAGACATAGTTTTATAGTTTTTTCCTTCAGCTCTTTGGACATGGTTTTCTTTAGTTCTTTGAATATTCTAAAATAACTACGATCTATGTCACTGATCTTACAAGTTTTCCCATTACTCAGAAGTGATAAAATGACGAAATGGGATGGTGAAGGCTCTATGACGGTGCCACTTGAGACAAAAGACATCACAAAACAATCTTGGTTTCTTATCCTAAAAGATATAGTATATACTTCAGCCAAGCCTATACTTAAATCAGGCCATCGCTCCTGAGTCAGAATGGACAAAAGTTAGTGAATCAAATGTGGACTTCAGAATGACCTTCATCATTTTTGCAACTATTATACATGATAACCCACGTAAGGTACTGTTGATTTAGTTACTTGGAAGTTTGAACTTGGTATGTTTGAAAGCCCTCGTGTCCACAGAGGAACACTTGTACCAATGAACACAGTCATTGTTCCATTCGGTTATAAATGGAAAATGTCCATGGTTATGTTGGACTCCCCAGGCTGATGAAACAGGAAGACCCCTGTACTTAGTTGAGTGCATGGGCCTGATTAATAACAGAAAATTGGGTTGCTACACACAAACGAAGTCATGAAATACAATATCTCCTTCTATTCACATGCCCAGTAGAGAGCAATGACAAACCGGGGGAAAACAACCAAACAGAACCATTATAGATTTGACTCCTATGGTAATTAAGGTTTGAATCACCCAACTGGATAATATGCTCTGACTATGCTCTGAAAGAAGTTGGCAGAAAGTGAAAGGAATACAAAATTGGTGGTTGAGAAGTTATGATTGTTAACTTTGATCACATGACAAGCTGTAGAAGTTTAGACTGAAGTGGATGTTTTGTTTTACGTAACCGTTTCTTTACCTCTTTTTCTTCCCCCCTCTGCTATTTCATATGAAGAGCATTGGTGGTTCACATTTCAATTAGGTTTGAAGTTGGAGCATGTCTGAGCTGAAATCAATTGATGATATGGAAGTTAGAGGGACTTTTTCTGTTTCCTGTGTTTGGGACAGAGTTTTACTTTCCACTCAAAGTTGTAAGTGAATAGTGTCAGTGAAAAGGGTTGGGAGTCATGGATGTGCTACATTTGCTCCTGCAGATCCAACTCTAATATTTTCCGTGTTATTCTGGGCCCTAAGAAGCTGACCACTAAAATGGTCATCAACCAAGCTAACTTACCCTTTAGCTGTTGGTTAAGTTCAGCCAATTGAAGGAAATAACAGGAGATCAGAGAGTGAAGAGATATCAAGGTATTAATTCCTCTGCCACTTTACCTTATGGGCCAGTTTGGAAATGACTGTTTCTCTGCTGAAGGCACAGCTCCTGTCAGGTGACTCTCCTTTTTCTGTTACAGTTATTCCCATGTTCTCAAAAAAATATCTATTCCTTTTTCCCCTTTATAACTGGGGTAGTAATGATGTCCCACCATTGCTAGTCCTCGGTACTTAACCACTTTTTAAAGGCTTTTTTTAAAAACACTTTTTATTGTTGTTCAAGGACAGTTTTCTGCCTTTTCCCCCCACCCCTTCCTACTACCCATCCCCACCTCCCTCCCCTGTTTCCACCCACCCTTGTGATTGTCCATGTGTCCTTTATAATTGTTCCTGCAAACCCTTCAACCTTCCCCCCTATAATTCAATCCCCTCTCCCCTTTGGTCTTTAACACTATAAACTGTTTGTAAATAGTTTCCAGTTGTTCCTTTCAAGAGTGACATCTGTTTCTTGGAGTACACTTGAGATGATAATTTTTAATGAACACCTTTCTACAGGTAAATACCGCAGAAATCCCTGTTAATGCTTAGAATAAGTCCTGGTTTCCTCTACTCACACTTACTACAGCATTTTTCCTCTGTTAAGTAATATAAAATGAGAAATATGATATAAAATATTAGAAAGATATTCGGAAGAAAAGTCATTAATGATATCATTACTACTCAGCAATATTCCAAAAGTTAACTGAATCTTAAAGACCTAAGTAAATACTGAGATTTTTCATGTTCTTACAAAGAATCATTCAATATGATCCAGATATCAATTGTTTTCTAAAGTAGACATTTAATATACTGCCTTCAAAATCTTAGGAGGTTTCTAATACCTCTGAAATGATTTTAATAATTATGTGGAAAATAGTTGTTGGAAACAGAAACCATTGTTTTTAATAAGAATATTGTGTAGTAGGCCTCTTAACAGATATCAAAATCTACTTACATGACCTAAAATAATGTAGTATTGGTTTAGGAATAAACCAATCAAAAAAACAGATCTGGAAATATGTACACAAATACTTGGACCTTATCATAAATATGACATATCAGATGGGAAAGTAGGTTACATTTTTGAAAAATGTGTTGAAAAACTTGGTTTTATCACAACAGAAAGCTCTTTGTAAAGTAGATTTAAGTTCTTTGTACATATGCATACATACAAACACACACATATAAACACAAGGAGGAGTGTAGCTGATAATACATCTTGAGGAGAAAACTGTAACCATCCAAAAATGAGCATGCAAACAGCCTACTGAACACAAAGTAATTTCTGTTAGAGTGTCCATAGCAGCACAGAGTAGCACGCTGGCTAAATGGGTTCAGAATATGTGGTGTATTAGACATGGAATAATACGCAGCAGGGAAATGGTGGGACTACAGAGATGTGTAGGAACATGATCGAATCTTAGTAAGTCAACATTGCAGATAGAAGACTCACAAAACTATGTAGTGTAGCAGTGCTTTCCACACACGTGTAAACACGCAGTCCTGAGAATTTATGCATTTTGAGCGCAGCTCCGTGTGATTCCCATGTGGGCAAGTGTGGATCATGTCTGTGGAATAGGAATTCTCTAATGGGAATTTGGCAAAGATGTATCTTAAGAGATTCTGGCTTGCTGAGCCCTGTTTAATATATTATCCTGGTCCTGTCTGCCACTGGGCCTGAATTTACATCCTAATGCTCTGCTAATGAGTAAACCTATCCCTGTTCTGTATAATCCCATGAATAATCAATCCAATGTAAATATGTCCTAAAGCCTCTAATAAAAACCCCGGCTAAGCTACCCACGAGGTCGTTTTCCCAAGATGGAGGTGGAGGGAAAGACCCGTGGCAGCTGGATTCTTATCTCAAAGCCTGTCTCTGGGTAAGACTGATTCACGCGATTGGGGTGGACCCCTCCACAAATCTTGCAGGTCGAAATCCGCAAAAATGTAGCATAACTTTAATAAAGGTAAGGAATATGAAATTGTACACTCTATAACTTAAGGATACATACAATTGTAATTAAATTATTTTTAGAATAATTTACAAAGGAAAAATGTTTGTTAAAGATATGAATGAAAAACAAAATTGTGCTCATGTAAAAACCTATCATTATTAAGTCTGTAATTTTAAGAATTGAAGTTGAATGCAACTTTTAGGGAACACATTGCTGTATAAAATAATACATTTCTTTACCCAATCTTCAGTATCATGAAGACAAAATAAGCTTCATTTACTCTTTGAAGAATGGCAAAAATGCATATAATAACGAGTGTGGAAAAGCCTGAAATATGTTTACAACTTGGATTACTATGGTATTCTGTATTCTAGTCAAAAGCTAGAATCGGTATTCATTGTCAGCCATCCCATTTGGGTTCATCCCAACCTGTGACTACATCCAACATCCCATCTAACAGAACTGTTCATGGTTGTGCATTTAACCAAACATGATATCATCTCCCACCTAAACATCCTGCACTTCGAATGCATGGGCGTCAACCTGAGAAACAAAGGTAATCTTGAAGACAAAATGCTTAAGCAGCTGCAAAAATCTGTCATATACATACAATAACAAATATTAAAATTTTGAAATAAAGTGCAAACTGATAGTAACCAAAAGAGAGGGGGGAGAGGGATATTGGGGGAAAATAGGGAAAAGGGCCATCAAAGGACACGTATGAAGAACACATGGACAAAGCCAAAGGGGATATGTTCAAGGGTGGGAGGTGGGGATGGGTGGGGCAGGGAAGCATGGTTTGGTGAAAATGGAGACAACTGTACTGGGACAATAAATAAATAAATAAATAAATAAATAAATAAATAAATAACCACTGTTTTAATCTTAGAAAATTGTTCTAAACATAAGCTAAATTTCTTTTTCATTAGTTCGAATAAAAGCAAATTTTCAAAGGTAGCTTGTCTTTCAATTTTCAAAGGAAAAACTCTTCTAAAGCCCCACTTCAATATAAACAATAGAGAACAAACTGACAATGACCAGAAGAGAAGAGGAAGGGGGTTAACAGAGAATGGGGAAGGGGCAAGCCAAGAAACAAGAATAAGGAACTCATGGGCATAGACAATGTAGGGGCACTGACCGTGGAAGGTGGGGTAGGTGTTACGGGGCAGGGGAGAGCAGTAGGGGAGAATCAGGACAACTATAAATGAACAATAAAAAAAAACTTACAAGGTGAACTTAGTTTATTTTTCTTAATAATAGGAAAAACACCTGTGTCTTTTTATTCATCCTTCAGAATTTCTGTATTAGATTGAGTCTAACCTCAAAGGATAATTTATTCTACTTTTTGATACCTTTGTATGAATAAAGAGAAGCATCCCAAGAGAACTCACTGAGTTGACTAAGTCATCCGTTGTTAGAACACACTGCCTCTTTGTTGCTTCAGAATTAGTAACAAGTGGATTCAATATAAATGACACATTCTCATTCTATCTATAGCTAACTTCTTGTATCAGAATTTTTTCATAGCATATGTCATTTCTGAATTTCTCAAAGTGTATATTAGAGGATTCAACATGGGAGTGATGACAGTATAAGCCACAGTAATGAATTTATCAACAGGGAAGTTAGAAATAGGTCTAACATACGTAAAAATGCAGGGGAAAAAAAAGAGAACAACCGCCGTGATGTGGGAACCACAGGTAGACAGGGCTTTGCTCCTCCCTTCCCGACTATGAGTTTTAAGGGAACTTAGGATGACTCCATAGGATATTAGTAAACAAATAAAGATTACCATACAGATTGTTCCACCATTGGCAACCACAGTGAGGCCTAAAAAGTAGGTAACAATGTAGGCAAGTTCTATTAATGGGTTCATGTCACAGACAAAGTGGTCAATGACACTGGGGCAACAAAAGGGGAGGTGGTACACAAAGAGAAGTTGGACCACTGAGTGCAAAAAACCTCCAGCCCAGGCCACCACCAACAGCAGGATGCAAACCTGTCTATTCATGATGGTTATGTAGTGCAGTGGCTTACAGATGGCCACATAGCGATCGTAGGCCATTGTCACTAGAAGGAAGATTTCAGCAGCCCCAAAAAGGTGTTCCAGAAACAGCTGTCCCATGCAAGCTGTGAAAGAAATTGTCTTTTGACCACAGAGTAAGTCTATGATCGATTTCGGTGAAATGACAGTGGAATACACTGCATCCATGAGTGACAGATAGACAAGGAAGAGGTACATGGGAGAGGCCAGGGAGGGGCTGGCAAGGACAGTCACCACAATGAGCAGATTGCCCATCATTTTCACCATGTAAGTGAGTAAAAATATGACAAATAATGCTTTTTGGCCCCCAGGATCTTGAGTGAGACCCAGGAGGACAAATTCTGTCACATTGTTACTATGTCCCATTCAGTCTTCTCTAAAGCCTGTTGCCAGAACGAGAAGTCAGGAGAAGGAACCTGTAATGAAACCGTGAACACACTATGAATACATCCATCACACTCTGGAGAACATCTTCATTATTGTATCTTCTACAGGGGTTTACACACAATGAACATTTGGTGAAGACCTGTGAGTTCTTCTTCCTAATAGCCTATTGCACCTTCCCTTGACAATCCTGTTTCTCCCCTGATGATTTTGTGTGGGCTACAAGTAGGGGTTCTCCCTCTAAGTCTTAGTGTATAGTGGACAGAGAAAAGTATCAGAGGCCCCAGAGCCGGTCCTGTCTTTCATAGAGCCTTATTTAAACTGTCAATCCCAGCCACACAAGGCAGCAATGACTTACTCTCTGGTAGTGGCAAAAAAATCTCTAAATAAATTGGCATATAGTCAGTCAGCCCTCTGAGTTGGTAGTGTTTGTGGTGAGAATCTTTATAATATAATATATCTTCCACCAAAATAAATGTCTCTTTTGTAAAAACTCACTTAATACTATGATAATTTGCTATAGGTATTCAGTCCTTTATGTCTCAAAGGATGTTCAGTGTTCATGGATCTCATGAAAATTCCACAGCCTGGAATACATCAAACCATGACATATTAGCACATTGTTCTCTAAAGCAATTACTCAGTTGGACTCTGTGATTGTCAGCAATTGTTCTGTTTCTTTTCTTTTCACTCTCAGCTTTTTAAGAAGTTGTAATTCTCTCCATGTAATCTTTGTCTATCCCACAACTTTTAACACACAGACACTATTTAGATTTCCACCAAATAGTTTTGAACTTCTCTGACTCATGACTATCATCAACTCTTACATTACCAGCGGGTATTGTTTTTTTTTTTTTTTTCAAAACTCTAGGGGTGTCCTAGGTATTGAGGAAGGAGAACATAGGCACTGAAAAGAAATGTGGAAGACAGTGAGATGTGGTTATATTTATAATTCCTATGAGGTACTGAGAGTGCTCGGAAATGGAGCGTGGTGCTCAAGTTCCAAAACGACTCCCAAGGGTCTTGCTGGTTTTAATAGTCACTACAGTGAGAAAGTTCCCTGACAGTGTTGCAAGCTAAAGAATCAAGAAGACAAAAATATTGCTTTCTGCTTTCCTGCACCCTGTGTCAGCCCAAACAAAATGAATTAAATCACACTGCTATTCATTGCCATGCTTGTGGCTGTAGATAAGATGCAGTTGACCAAGGATTTCATCTGCAGAGAGAAGAAGAGTCAGCTTGAGAAGAAAAATGACTGAACTCTGTGTTTCTTGTTTCTGCTCCATCCTGTTACCTCCTACTGCCTTTAATCTCCTATGAATCTTTGTAAATCTGAAGATGTCCGAGGCCCTCCCAGATCTATCTCTTGTTCAGAAATCCACTTCATCGAACCAAATCTTTTGCATTTGGCATATGTTTATTAATACACATAAGGAAAATGTTGTGTCAGCAAATAGAGAAGAGATCAATAAGAGACCTCTATTATAGCCAGATTCTCAAGCTGTAAGAGAAAATCTTGGAAGAGAAGTTTTCTTCCTTGTTAAAAGCCAACTAGGCCAGGTCATGAGGTTTAAATATACTGGTATTGGTGAAAAGTGAATTTTGGAGGCATACAAAACATGACAATAGATTTTATTAAGAGTTATCCAATGCCTAAGACAAAACTACCACTCAGATTTATTTAACAAGAGTTAATCATCATTTGTTTCTAAATTTAGTCCAACTAGACTTTGAGCTGATCTGTAATGAAGTGCCTACCTCCTTGAAGGTGTCAGAGTTCCTCTAAGGACATCTGTCTTTCTGTTCCTTGCACTTAGAAACTCGGTGGGAAGTGTGCGAGTGGCCCCAATAAAATACAGACTGGCCTGCAGGCACCCCAAATATGATCCAATAGTGGCCCTGACATGTCACTTCCTTTTTGACAGAGGATGAGGTGCTCACTTTCAATCTTCTCTGTGGGAAACAGCAAAATTAAAATCTCCTCTCAGCTTCAATAGGACCATCTGTTGTCAAATCGTTGTTAAGCCTTTATGTTTCAGAGAAGTTTTAGGTTCACAGAACAACTGAGAGGAAGCTACAGGGATTATCCATACAGTCTCTGCCTCCACACATGCATGACACCCCCCACACACCATTATCAACATCCCCCACCAGAGTGGTGTACCTGCTATAATGATGAACCTACAGTGACACATCATAACTACCCCGAATCCACAGTTTACCTTCGGGCTCACTCATGTAATGGGTTGAGATAAATGTGTAGTGATACGGGTCCATCATTATAAAAACCTACAGAGTATTTTCACTGCCCTAAACCAGAGTTAATTTTATATTCATAACACACAGGATGCAATTCCTCTCACACACAATCTAATACTCAATAAATTAATGTCTCACACAATTTAGAAAATAAATAAAATTTTAAGTGAGATGTCTACATGAGTTCTTACTGTGAGAATTACTATCTCATACATACAAGACAGCCAGGCAGGTATTACATAAACATCAGTATTAGAAACGGCCAATCCTAGAATTCCTTAAGTGCATCCTCACATGCATACTCTGTATTCTATACAGAGAGAAAACACAATTTCAGATATGCCCTCTTCTCACTCTTCCTGTTCTCTCCCTCCTTTTACCTCCTTGTCACCCCTTAAAGAGAAAAAGTTTTGAAAATATAATGAACCCTAAATATCATGAAATGGTTACTATGGTTTTCAAATGCAGTGACTAAAATACTCACTGTGGCTGTCAGAGCCCTCTAACTCCCACCATCATCCAGGTCTCCATTAGTTCTTCTCGGTGCTTCTGCTTATACATGCTCCAGCCAAGCCTGACACTGCCCGGAGCATCTGCTCCCCGAATTTCCCATATCTCACAGCAGCTAGATGACTTTCCTCAGATACTACCTCCCTCCCCATAGCTACCTGTACACAGGCTACCCAGTTGAAATGCCATCTCCTCAGCAAAGTCTTCCTGGTTTTATCAGTCAAATCACTTTCTTCCTGGTTTTACCAGTCAAATCACTTTCTTGGTAAAGGCCTTCAAATGTTAGCATGTTTCTTTGAGTGGAATCATGCATTCTTAATTGTAGACCTTCCTTCATGTTTGCTTTTATATCTTTTGTTCATTGGATTTTACAGTATCCCATAAGGCAAGTTCATGTTGTCTTGTTTTGTGCACTTCAGGCTGAGCTGCCAGGCAGAGGTTAGCAGACAGTAGCAAGAGGAGCCAGGATCAGAACTCAAGCCTTGGGGTTCCATGGCAATTCACTAACACTCTACCCCACCCTGCCATGCAAAGCATCAGACGTCAACCACCTGGCAGAGCCAGTTCAAACCCATAAACCTTAAACAGGTAGGGGAGAAACTACTGCTTAGTGCGGTACATGTCCTGACGGCCCAATGGATGCAAACTTCAGAATGGGGGAAAGAAATCAGCACTTTACATGTATATTCAGAAACTACTACTGAGGAAGAGAACACAGAGAGGTTAGGGAATGATGGCAGGAATCAGAACAAAAGGGGGGAAATGTACATCTGGGATAAAGAAGGAAGAGGAATCAAGGGCTGAGCCAAGGGAAAACCCATGGTGCAAGGTGAGCACAAACCATGTTAGGGATAGAACATAATTACTTAGTCCTAGAGTTTCAGTAGACAATTTCACTTCTGTCTCTCACCACACCCTGTATTCTCCATTCCTCCATCCCGAGAAAGAGGATATGATTTTTGGCTGGAATCAGGAGTGATGGTGGGTCTTGTACAGTCAATGTCGGTATCCTTAATATTAGAACAATCAGCATCGTAGTATAGAATCACAGTATCAATCATCAATATCAATACATACTGATTGCATATTATTAATATCCACATCTATTCTTTTCCTGGCTCTAAGCTCTGCAGGTATATGATACTCTAAGCCTGCCTCCTTCAGTGTACTCCCTTTTCCAATAAGAATCAGACCTGAGACAGCACAGCATCAAGCAGAGGACAGTGGCAGCTGCGGAACCCTGATGCATCAGAATCTCTCAGCACTGTGGGGAATATAGTCCTGGAACCTCAGGTTTTTCAGGAGACAGAGCTGGATGATGGCAACTCTCCAAGACCCAGTCCTGAGTGGGAGGCAAGAAAAAGGAAACAGTTGAGTGTGGCTTGAAGACCTTTGTCTTTTAAATGAAGAGGCAATATTCAAAGGAGAGCTTCTAGTTCTCACTCTTGTAGCTCTGATTTACCTTCACATGTGTTTGCAACACATAAACAGCACAATGTACAGGGATCCGCTTGTCTGTCTGTTGCAGGATCTATGGGGAGGGGAGATACTCTGTGCATGGCCGACCTGTCCTAGAATGTGTGAATGAGACTCACCAAAAGGGTCTGGAATATCAGCAGAAAGTTTCTTAGAACTTTCTAGAGTAAAAAGGAAATATCCCCACAGAATCTCCATTATTGTGTTGTAGAAACATCACTAAGACCAGCTCTGCTACCCCAATATATTCCCCTTCAAAACACCCAAATGAAACAGTTCTGTTTACT
This sequence comes from Micronycteris hirsuta, assembly GCA_004026765.1. Lineage (NCBI taxonomy): Eukaryota > Metazoa > Chordata > Mammalia > Chiroptera > Phyllostomidae > Micronycteris > Micronycteris hirsuta. The sequence continues at coordinate 25,422 of PVJI01006660.1, read as the reverse complement.
TCCATCTGATATTTACAGCAATTTCATAAAGGTTCAAAAATGCCAGCCTCAGGAGCAACGAGGATTCCATCCTTCCCACCCAAGCCTGACCAATTTGCTCATCGAGCTACTTAGCCTGTTTAATACAAGATCAACTGAATGTACTACTACCAAATGAATATTGGTTCAAAAAACAGCAAAATCCTAGGAGAACGAATTGATTGGTCAATGAAAGTTCAAAAATGAGAAAGACGTGAAGTTATGGCTTTGTGTGTTAAAATTTCAAAGAAGGTTCTCTGAAACTCAATATTCAATAAGCTTATACTGAGTTTGCCTAAGTAAAATATTTAAATATTAGTAAATAAAATTTCCCATGTACTTCGAATGAAGTTATACACCTAATTAGAACTTTGTTTGTTTGCAGTCCAGTTAAAATAGTGTTAGTTGAGTGTGATAAACTAAAGATGTTATAATAATCACAAGCTCTGGTTGGCAGTTTCAATCATCTCCGATGACTATAAAGGAATCAATTGATTACTACTTAATTTCAATATATTAGTTCCTAATACGAAGTAAACACCACATGGAGGGAGCTTTAGGCTGTGAAGACAGGTGGGGTTAGGGGAGAAGAATGAGCAAAACATCACAAGGGAGAAACATGCATTGGTTCAGGTAAACATAGAGATGATCTCCCTAAAAACTGTTGTCATTAATCAAAAAGTTGTAAGAGATCAAATTATGAACAGATGTTGAACAATCATGAAGCCAGGTCATATCATTCTATTTTGTTTTATTTTGCATAAGCAAAGAGAAGTTTTGGGGACATAAGACAACAACTTAGTTCCTGAAGAAATGTACCCATTGGATGAGACCAACACTTTTCAGGAGTTTTATCACTGAACTCACTCATATGTCCTAACACTCCTGCACTTTCTTACTCTCTGATCTGGGGGGACAACACAGTAGTGGAGAGTGTAATTTTCCCTTCTTTAATTCTTACTTTTACCTGTTGAAATTTTAAACCAGTTCAAATATATTTGATACTAAGTCTCCCCTTTTTTCCCAGATAGACAAATGCCTCTATCGCCTATTCACCTGCATTGCTGTGTGTTATGAACTATATATGTAATTGAATAACACAATCCTAGATTATATATTATTCTTGTTGTATAATCTTATTATTCAAATAATTTTCCCTTTTGTTATTTCATTTGACCTGCACATTCTTTTACAAGGTTAGTGTGTCCATTTGCCTGGTCCTTTCAATGTGCAAACTTTGACCTGTGATACAGAAAGGTTTTCCACGTATAGGTGAGGTCATATGGTATTTCTCTTTCACCACCTGGCTTATTTCACTTAGCATAATGCTCTCCAGTTCCATTCATGCTGTAGCAAACAGTACGACTCTTTCTTTCTCTCTCTTCCATATTATTCCATCATGTAAATGTACCACAGTTTTTTGATCCACTCATTTACGAGGGAACCTAACCAACAAAACAACCAAACAAGAAACATAACCAGAGACATTGAAATTAAGAACAAAGTGACAGTAACCAGAGGGGAGATGGGAAGGGATAATGAGGGAAAAAAGTGGAAAGGTTGTCAGCAACATGTACAAAGGACACATGGACAAAACCAAACAGGGGTACGATCAAGGGTAAGGAGTTGGGATGGCTGGGGTGAGGGGAGTGGTGGAGGGAAATGCAAACAACTGTACTTGAACAACAATACAAATAAATAAATAATGAAGAAAGGGAAGAAGGAAGTATTTCCAAGTACACTTGGGTTAAAATTAGAGTGGAATACTACTAGAGAACCTCTCTCTGGCATTCACCATCCATGTCACATAAAACTTCGAACCTGCCCTGGCTGGTGTAACTCAGTGGATTGAGCGCCGCTGAGAGCAAAGGGTCGCTGGTTTGATTCTCAGTCAAGGCACATGCCTGGGTGGCAGGCCAGGGCTCCAGCGAGGGCCATGTGAGAGGCAACCGTACATTGCTGTTTCTCTCCCTCTCTGTCTCCCTGCTTTCCCCTTTCTCTAAAAATAAATAATTAAAAAACCTCTTTAAAAAACCCTTCAAACCCATTTCATGTAGATTTTCTAGGATCATGTAGACCCTAGAAAAGAGAAATCCTGAGCCCTCTAAGAAAAACACCAATTGATGCCATAATTTTCTGTTCTAACTCCAGAATCATATTCTGTATACTGCATGGTGAAGCAAGTATCAAAGAAGAAAACACATATCTAAATAAATAAGAGTGTAGAAGACGCAGGAGTAGAGAATGAGTGAAGTGAGCATAGGAGACAGGAGAGTGAGAGTGAGCAGACCCAAGGAAAGAGGGCTCAGAGGGTAGCATACAGAAACACAGAGAAGGGAGGGAGAAAAGAAAATATTAGGGATGATGGTTTGTTGCAAGACTTCATCACAGAACTCAGCTTCTGTCTCCATGACCAACTGCAATATCACTGCCCCGAACACAGAAAGAAGGTGCAGTATGGATCATGGGCCAGGGTTCCCAAGGGTCTTGAAAATCCAGGTGTGGAGAAAAAACAGCCCTATCATATTCTCCTTCTTAATCTCCTCAAGTGAGGAGTCCCCCAAGACAGAAAATTCTGCCAATCTGGCCTCAATGTCATGTGTAGTCCATTGGCCCCTTGGTTAGCAGAGATGCTTTTCAGAGTGCTGAGACCAGGTAACACTAAGGGACCCTGGACCACTCTAATTCTTCATTGCAGGAAATATGTTCAGCTGCTCCATCATGTCTTAGAACACACAGAGTATAGATTCCATCAAATCAGCCTCATCTTTCATTACAAACTACCATCATTCTGTTCCACACTGTCTTCATGGCATTTTTCACTTCCTTATTCCTGATGGTGTAAATCAAAGGATTGAGCAGGGGTGTGAGGGTGGTGCAAAATATCGCCATCATTTTGTCAAAGGAAAAAGTGGATGGAGGTCGGGCATACATGAATATGCAGGGGACAAAGAACAAAACCACAACAGCAATGTGAGATCCACAAGTGGAGAGAGCTTTCCACCGCCCTTCACTACTGTGGTTTCTCAGAGAGAACAAGATGACAACATAGGAGACAAGCAACAAAGAGAAGATTAAGATGCACATAAACCCACTGTTGGCCACTACCAACAGGCCAAAGACTTGTGTGTCCATGCAGGCCAGCTCTAGTAACGGGTACAAGTCACAATAGAAATGATCAATGACATTGGGACCACAGAAGGGCAGCTGTAAAACAAAAAGAATTTGTATGGTTGAATGCAGTAGGCCACCTGTCCAGGCCACACCCATCAGAATGCCACAGAGCCTCCAGTTCATGATAGAAGAGTAATGCAAGGGCTTGCAGATGGCCACATAGCGGTCATAGGCCATGGCTGTGAGGACAATCACCTCGGCTCCAGCAAAGAAGTGATCAGCAAAGAGCTGGGTCATGCAGCCTTCAAAGGAGATGGACTTCTTCTCATGGAGAGAGTCCACAATCATCTTTGGGGCAATGGTGGTGGAGAAGCAGGCATCCAGGAAGGACAAGAAAGCCAAGAAGAAGTACATGGGGGAGCCCCGGAGCGTGGAGCTGCTGCTGATGGTCACCACAATGAGCAAGTTGCCCCCAATAGTTGCTATGTAGCTGAACAAAAACATAACAAATACTATTTTCTGAACATTTGGATTCTGTGAAAGGCCCAAGAGGACAAACTCAGTTACAAAGCTTTGGTTTTGCATGATTTCCAAGGAAAAGCTAAAGACTACCAGAGTAAGCATATAATGTGCAAGTACAAGAAAAAGAACAATTCACCTGGGACCAGTTTATGATACTATCATATCACAGTCATGGACCAGCTGGTGCATCATGTGAAAAGCTGATGACATGCTTCTGTTGTAAATGAGAACAGAAAATTAGAAATTTGATGAAGGTTGTAGTGAAAGGTCAAGCAGAAGTCAGAAGGAGATAAATTATTCAATACTTTAAAGTGCCCAGAGCTTCCATGTAGGAGAAGTCTTCATATGCAGTAGGGAAGAGACATAGATTTTATCTCCACTGCCAAAGCACATCACTTAGCAGTGGTTTCCTGCAATGAACTGTTGAGGAGGATTCTGAGGACACATCCACATTGAGGACAGAGAACTTGTAATTTAACGGTCACTCCAACCATTAGTATGGAATGGGAGTGGAGTGACTCCCATGCCATCACTGACCAGGAGACGACCTTACTGCAAAAAGAAGAAGAAATAACCCCTAGTTTAAGAGTCATTTGAAAATCATCACTACTTATCCAGTTTATTTTTTAACTCTGAACTGAATTGCACATTTAAGATGAGTACAGAAAGCAGCATGACAGCTATCAGAGGAAAGGAGGGTTAGGGCGCTAGGAGAAAAGGAGAAAGGATTGAGAAAGACAACTCATGGACACAGACAAGAGCATGGTGACTACCAGAGGGACGGAGAGGTGAGCACAGCAGGTATGAACAAGAGGTTACAGGGTGAATATTGGTGATAGAAGCAGGCTTGACTTTGGATGGTGAACACACAATACAATGTACAGGTGATGTATTTTAGAATTGTACACTTGATGTCTATATAATTTTATTAACCAGTGTCACCCAAATAAATTCATTTTAAAAAACAAAAGGAAAAAAAGATTAAATCATTAATCCCTATTAAAAAAAAGCCCTGTGGAAAAGTGCCTAGTGCTATACTAATACGTAAAAAATAGGCACATGCTGAGTTGGGTTCCTTCTTCATCCATCATTTTAAAAAAGACAGCTGTTTATAAAAAATAGTAATAGCTACTTAAAGGTATGTCAGCATGACCACGTTAAATAATGTAAAGAAAGCAGCTGTTTAAGAAAGAGTCCTAGGAAACAGTCCATGTTCTATCTTATCATCCTTTTTTCCTGTAAGACAATCCATGCTTAAAGAGAAAATGTCACATAGCATGCTGTGCCAAGAATTTAAACACATAATCCCGGCTCCAGCACTTAAGTATTCCTAATGGCAAAAGAGAGAAAAGAGCAGAGCTGGCCCTTCTCCTGCCTTCATCCACCTGTGGAAATCAAAGTCTTCTGACTCCTTTGCTCATGCTTGAAGGAGGCCCCTTGATGGAAGACACAGAGCAAGTGATGTAAGTTCAGAGAGTAAGAGTCCAATGACTACAGATACAATTTGGCAACAACCGCACAGGTGAGGAATAGTCTTGAGGCCTTTTTAAAATATTTATGAATTATTATGCTATGTGGCCCAATCTGATATTGTACAACTTGATATTTATATGACTTTATTGTAAACTAAGTATGTTCATGTATAACCTACATGCCCATCCCACAGGATTATGCTGAGAGTCAAAATGGCAAAATGTAAAACTTGCTTGTGATGAGTGCCTTCACTGATTTCCATCATTATTCTCTCATGTAGCAAGATAGGCAACTTACCCATGGATCATCCAGATTATTACTCCAATATTGACTATTTTCCATAAGTACACATCAGTTTCCATGAATTATTGTGTCCTCACCTGTACATATTTATTTGTCAAGTGTGAGTACATACATATATATTCTGTTTCTTCAATAGGTACATAAAATAATAATGAAGCTTACTGTGAGAATTAAACATACTCTGATTTTTGTGAAAACTATTCAGAGCCAACAAAAACAGTTTACAATAAAGATACAATTATTTATGGTAATATACATCTTTGTGTTTACTTTAAAATAACCATTTCCATTACATTCCCAAGGTACTAGACATTCTTAAATACAGCAGCACTGTAAACACCATATTCAGCTACAAATTGTCACCAAGAAATCAAGAGTACACAGCAAACCCTATAAGGTCACTGGATCAGTCAACGACCGTTTGTTAAAAGTAAAGGATACCAATGTATGATCCAGCGGTTATCATCTTATCAGCAATGAACATGGTGGGCATATATTCATTCAAATTTGTGTTCTAGGTTTTTCAGATAAATTCCCAGAAGTAGAATCACTGGGTCATAAGGCAAATTCCATTATTAATTTTTTGAGGCAACTCCATATGTTTTCCACAGTGGTTTCACCAATCTGCATTCCCACCAACAGTGCACCAGGGTTCCCTTTTCTCCACATCCTCACCCTCACTGGAGGTACATTTACACAACAGAATACTACTGGGTTGTAAGAAACAAGAAAAGCTTCCCCTTTGCAACAGTATGGATACACCTGAAGAGCTTTACACTGAGGGAAGGAAGCCAGTCAGAGGAAGACAAGTACCACATGATCCCACTCATATGTCGAATCTACGGAACAAAATGAACAAACAAACAAAATAGAGACAGACTCATATGTAGGGAGCACAGGCTGACAGCTATTGGGGTTGAGGGTTGCCGCGTTGGGGAAGTGAGGGAAATGAGAGAAAAAGAAAAAGAAAGGACAAGAAGAACAATGGCCACAGAAAACAGTGTGGAGATTGTCAGGGAGAGAGCAGGTAGGGGGCATGGGGTAGGAGGGTATGGGGGTATAAATGGCAGCAGACAGAAACTAGACTTGGGGTGCTGAACACACAATACAGTGTACAGATGTTGTGCTGTTGAATTGTGCACCTGAAAATTGTATGATTTTGTTAACCAGTGTCACCCCGATCAATTCAATAAAAAGGGGCAAATTATATTAATTATAAAATTGCAGTCAAACTACTTGCTTTCAAGTAATCCTTTTGGAAACGTTTTAACAAATATTTCCAGGATTGTAAACCTGTTTATATTCCTTTTTTTAGATCCCAACCCTAAATAATTTCCAAAGGAGATGAGGTAGTGTAACTTCTGTAATTGAAGATGATGCATGTCTTTTATATTAGCAAAAATTTAGAAATACATAAAATGTTCAATAGTCGGAAGATGTTCATGCAAATCAGAGTACTACAAATTAAGATCCTATGAATACTAAATAATACAAGTACATAGATGGTGAGGCATGTTTATAATATGTTAAATGAGAAAAAGTTGTAATAATTCTGCTTCTTTGCATAGACATTTTGATATACTTTTAAAATCTACAAGAGAACAGATGGTAGACTTATGGTCAGTATGTAGAGTTAACATTAAGGAACAAGCTTAAGCTGTGACTGGCGTAGCTCATTAGTTTCAGCATCATCCCACAAAACAAAAAGACTCAAGTTTAAAACCCACAACACCATATTTTCCTTTATCTAAACAGTTAAAAACAAAGGAGATGGGTTTTGAGTATAAATTTATTATCTCCAGTATAATTCATTTGCACAAGTAGAACTAACATGCTCACATAACATAGAATCTTATACTAAAAATTGTAAACTAATGTAAATCTTCCATAAATAGCTATATCATTGGCCCAGCCCTTCCCAATTTCTATACTCACTTTGAAATCCACTTGAAGTTCATATACTCCCAGTTCCTCTAGCTATTCTGTTCCTCAGATGATTCTGTTCATATTTTTCCTAGAAGATTCCAAGGTCTTTCCTTTCTTCATAGCCATGTATTCTAATATACTCGAGCTGCACCAGATTGCGCAGGGTCCCACCCGGCCATGGGCTGTGAGCTTTAGGCCCCCTCGTGGGGCTGTGGCCTTGGGAATTGGGCCTCCCCACTCTCCCAAGTGCCCACTATTTCTTTCTCAGACATTTGGGCAGCAAACTGATGCTAGCATCAGTTCTTCTGAAAATAATAGAAATTCCTGTTTCAACTTCAAAGTACATATCGTATTCGAAACCATAGGAAAAATTATTAGTAAGGTTGTCATAAGTCTTACTTTTTAATCATATTTCAAGCAGTGAATTTTAGATGCATTTATACGTACCTATATGTGCATGCCAGTCACATTTGCATGTATTATTCTAAGTCAATATAATTATTAAAAGTTAAAACAATAGATTAAAACCCCATTCAAACTACTCTCCTAGTTAAGTTCCTTAAATCCAGTGTATTCTTTCCTTCAGCAGTAAGACATTTATTCTCTATCTAGCTAATCATGTTCCGTTTTGACTATCTGGGAAATGTTCTCTTCAGATTTCAGATCCCTTTCTCTCCTTTCCATAATCCTCTGCTGATGTCCCTGAATGTCTCAACTTGTACAGCCTTACTGTTTCTGGAATTTGAGAAAAAATAATCTTTCTCTATTCCACCTATGTCCTTCCTGACAGATGCCTGAACCTTCTTTTTCTTCTATTGCTCTAGCAATTTAGGTCATTTTAACAAAGAGGCAAAGCCACAACAATTAGCACTGAAGCATTTGAAGTTCAGACATGTAACTATTCCTCAACAATTCTGATGACATCAAATGCACTTGGGGACAATTAAGTGAATGTATTTAAAATAAGAAGATTCTGCTCTGTGACTTGAGTGAGACACTCTTTCCTATCCTTAATGAACTGCTGTATGCCTTTGCTGGGGATTTATTATGGGAATATTAGTGCCATATTACATCAATAATTTTGAATAGTTACCAGCAGTTGAATTATCATGCTCCTACAACACTATTCTTTATACAGCCTCTGAAAATTCCATTTTTTAATCTAAAACACCAGGATGGGAATATTCAAAACTACACGAGGACATTCATTCTCATATGAATGATAATTGAGAATACAACTAGAAAGAATAAATTAAATGTTATTAGAAAGGCAAGACAGAAGTATGCACTTGTTGCATTTCTAAGGTATTTGGATTTCATCTAAAGATGAAAAGCTAAAGACAGATCTGATTTCATACACTTGAATTAATAGGACCTCCTAACCCTCAAAAAACATTTTGCATTCTAACGGCTATTATTTATTGAGCATGGACAATATTATATGTCAAGCACCCTCCTATTGACTCCACACATATTATTGGTTTCTAAACCCTTTGAACTTGGTAATATAATCCCTATCAAAAATAGAGATTCTGAGAGCCAGAATGCTTGTGTAACTAGTCCAAATATACACATTTACATGATAAACTCGCACAGTACCTGAAACCTCAGAGTCTGGACCATGACACCCATACTTTTAAAGAGAGCATCACAACTTCACATTTTTCTTGAAAAAGGAAAAAGTGTGAGTTATACATCTCACCATGTGTGAGTTGCTTGAAAATGCTGGTGATGGCAATCTCTATTGTCTATAAATAAAAGTCCACTCAGTGGCTGGAAAAAATGTGAAGGTCTTTCCCAACTCTTACTTTTATATCTAAGAGAGAGGAAGAACATTTCTGACAGACTAACTAGAGTGTTCTCCACTTCTTCTGGCACCATCGTCAACCTGGTCTCAGGGAAGACAATCAGTAAAAAAGCAAATGTTTCTTCCTTGATTTCCAATTGGAATTTAAAGAGATTTCCTTGAGAGATAATGAATCTTTATAATTGCCTCTGAGTCACTGCCACAGTTTGGAAATTGGAAATCAAGGAGGCTAAAAAGGTTAAAAGAAGAACATGGCCCAAAAAATAAGAGGAGAAAGCCTTAAGGACAATCTTCAAAATGTGACTAAAGATCGGTTGTCTGTTTGAACATTTTCACGTCATCCTAGAGAGGCGTATTGTGAAGTGGGAAGACTAGAGGACTCAGAGTCTAAAAGACTTGACTTTATTGCTGAGCTGGATTGAGTCTCACTTTTTTCTGTAAAAAATGGAGTAACAATCCAATAAAACTTGTTTCTACCTACAGAGAGTTAAATCATATAAAGAACAAAATGTTTCATAGTTGGCCATGAACAGTAATAGCTCACTCCCTTCACTTAATATTTTCACTGAATTCAAACTCCAAATTAAACTAAAGTACTCTTATACATTAGATCCAAACAATATTTACAATATTTACCTTACTAATTTTTAGGAGTAAACATACCTCTTAATTTTTAGGAGTAAACATGCATGCTGTTATGTATCAAAAATAATCAGATGACAGTGGATCCTCATGAGACAATCTTGATGGTGAGTGCAAAGGGACATCTTAACATTCCTTAAAACTATTCACAAACCAGCAGCACTCCATCCACTGAGAAGGTCAGACCACCTTACATGTCCTCTTCCAGTTCTGCACCTTCCAAGTTTGCTGTTTACCGTTTATAACTTGTGCCTCATCAATCTCCTCACTCCTCCACTGAATACTTGGTATGGCCTTGTATAAGACACAATCACTGGCCATAGTTTCCATCTTCAAACCCTCCTCTTTGTCGTGGAGTGGAAAGAACATTTACTCAGTGCTCTTCTTATTCTTACCCCTGGTTTACTGTCATTTCCTAAACATGTATCATTTAGTCTACATTCTGTAGAACTCTTCCTCACCAGCTACTGCAAACTTAACCATTTTTAATACATTAAGGGTAAATTAAATCCTCTTCCAGACCTAGACTTCATAGGAAAAGCTTCTATTTCTTAAAAATTTAACAGCCATGCATAAACAGCTACCCCAAAGAACCGGCGAATAATGCTCTGACATCACTGTGTGGTCAAATTACGGAAGAGATACCTCCAGATGACCAGTGAGTTTAAGAAAAGTTTATTTGTAGAAAGTAGCATGAGGCAAAATGTCATAATGAGAAGCTGGCTTTATAAAGTGTTATGCAGTAATGTAGAGTTGCCTGGTAATTTCCACGTACACAGAGGGGCATTGTTGCTGAAATATATAGCTACATGTGAGATAAGTCTACAAAAACTTTGACATAATCTTTCTTGAAGTATAAAGTCAATCTGTAAGACTGCTGATAATATTATCAATAGACATAAACAGGCAAGTGCGTTTTGTTGAAAGATGGTAGGACTGAGTTTTGGAAGACCTCAATTCAAGTTTTGTAGCAGAAACTCTTAGCTGTGTGAACTGAGGCAAGTAAATGAGCAAACCTCCCTTGGCCTCTGTTTGCTTCTCTGTAAAATGAGGATACTAATATTGAAACTGCCAACTTAGTACATGGATAAGTCACCTAACTCACCTAAATATGTCTGGTTGATAATAAAGCATTTATTGTATGAAATATATGTATCACACCTCCAGAGCAACAGCTTTGGAACATCAGCATACGCACTTTTATTGAGATTAGATAACAGGATGTTCACCTTTGTTGCTTCAAATAGCTCCTCAAGTCTTTGAAAATAAAAAAGAAAATAAAAAACTTCTTTTATATAACAAAAAAACTGTGAGCCACAGGAATTTAAGAAAATAAGGCCAAATTAAGAGTAATTTGGCCCTGGCTGGTTTAGCTCAGTGGATTGAGCGTGGGCTTGGAACCAAAGGGTCCCGGTTCGATTCCCAGTCAGGGCACATGCCTGGGTTGCAGGCCAGGTCCCCAGTGAGGGCCATGTGAGAAGCAACCATACAGTGCTGTTTCTGTCCTTCTCTTTCTCCCTTCTTTCCCCTCTCTCTAATAAATAAATAAATAAATAAAATCTTAAAAAAAAAAGAGTAATTTGAGTAATTTCAAATTGTATGGCTTATTTTCAAGTCAAGAAAAAAACAGAGATAGCTCATGTATTTTTATTTCTTCCTTTGGTGGGTGGGGGTCTTTCTTTTTGCTTTTGGTAGGTGCCTAGTGCCAAACAGGAAAAAAATCAGCAAGGATTCTCTCATTTTCCAAATATCTCTTTCCTCATATATTCTAAGAATTTCTATCCTCTTTCCTTTACCACAAGCTAAACAAAAATAAAAGAATCTTGATATCAAAGTTCTATGGAAAAGCCAATTTTATCCACATAAAATATATGAAGAGTTTAGGAACATAGCAGTGAGACTCTTGAGAAAAACTTACTCTAACAGGGGTGTCCAACCTATGGCCCACGGGCTGTGTGAGGCTCAGGGTAGCTATGAATGCAGCCCAACACAATATTATAAATTCACCTAAAACATTATGAGATCTTTTGTGATTATGTGTCATAGTGTATTTAATGTGTTGCCCAAGACAACTCTCTTCTCAGTGTGGCCCAGAGACACCAAAAGGTTGGACACCCCTGCTAGAATTATCACAGTGGGGATTATCACTGTTTTTTCCACTGCATATCCTGGATCTATGCACACAAACATCAAGGCCGTGGAAAAGTACATGAAAAGTTATCAAAAGCATAATAGCAGAATAATCTCTAGGACCATCCATGCTGTCCCCAAACATAGAATTCCTTCCTTGTTACAGAGAATAGTATTCCATTGTGTGAATGTACCACAGCTTTTTTATCCACTTGTCTACTGATGGGCACTTGGGCTGTTTCCAGATCTTGGCTATTGCAAATACTGCAGCTATGAACACAGGGTGCATCTATTCTTTCCATGGTGATGGTCTGAGGGAAGGAGGGTGAGAGGTAAGTGGAGGTGGGCAAAGGGTTGAAAATGGGGACAATTATAATATTATAAACAATAAAAACAAAGTTTAAAAAAGTTATTACAAGTACCTAGCAAAAAGCCTAGCATTAGTAAGTACTAGATAATTGTTAGTTTCTAGGCCTCTTTTTTCCCTACCAATGATCTGCAAAATTTGTTAATTTTCTTTCACAGTGTGCAATAGATATAATCCTCCCTATTTAGATACATCATCATGTTCTTCGCATTTGAACAGGCTAAGCTACTCTCTTCTTCAACAAACTCCTCATGGCGTTTTTCACCTGTGTTTCTCACTGTGTAAATGATAGGATTAAACATGGGAGTTAGAATTGCAAAGAACACAGTCACCCACTTGTCCACAGGGTAGGTGACCACAGGACGCGTGCAGGTGAATATGCAAGGCACAAAAAAGAGTACAACTACAATAACGTGGGAGGCACATGTAGAGAGGGCTTTGCGCCGTCCTTCAGAGCTGTGGGATTTCAGGGAGCTCAGGATGACTATGTAGGAGACTAGCAGCATGGAAAAAATAAGGAAGCACATGGCCCCACTGTTGGCTGCCACTATCAATCCGAGCCTATAGGTGTTGCTGCAGGCAAGCTTCAGGAGTGGGAAGAAATCACACAGGAAATGGTCGATGACATTGGGACCACAGAAGGGCAAATTGACCATGGAAAGAATCTGTATAGTGGCATGCAGTACCCATCCCCCCTCCCCGATCCAGGCCACCATCACCAGGATGTGGCAGAGCCCCTGCCGCATGACGGTCATGTAGTGAAGGTGTTGCAGAGGGCACGTAGCGGTCATAGGCCATGACAACAAGGACGATGATCTTGGAGCCTCCCAGGAAGTGCCCCAAAAACAGCTGAGTCAGGCAGCTTCCCAAAGATATGATTCTCCTCTGGTACAAGAGGTCTAGGATCATTTTGGGGGTGTTGACAGAGTTTTAAAAACATAGAACTTAATGTAGAGAGTAGAAGTTGTCTGCTAGACAAGACAGATAAAGTATCATACATATAAATACTGTCACATATATTGAGTACTTACTTTAAGTACCTAATACACATTCACTCATTCAACAAATATTTATTGGAAAATTACCATGTATATATTAATGTATGTTTGTCCACATAAAGTCATAAAAAGTGTCCTTGTTAAATGCCTTTTGTAACCCCTCCCCGACATTTTATTACCCGACAACAGCAGCTCATGCATCCCTGGTATGAATGATTCTCCCCACTCCTGTAAGTTTCTGCTGTAGACATTCTCGTGCCTTCTTCTCCCACCCTCCAAGCTCATCCTTCATTCATCATCCCTGGTTGCAAGAAGATGTAGCATCACTAATAAAAGGAGGAAATGTGGGGGCATAAATTTTCCAAAAGAAAGAGGAGAAAAGATAAATACAATAAAATGTATTCTGAAAAAATATATATTTATTTTCCTTTTAAAGGTAAATGAATAGTTTGGCATAAAGAGCTATATTTTTTTAATTACCCAAAATGAAATTCTTATGTGAAAACAAAGTACAGCACCTCCATTGAATTCCCTATTTATTCTGAGGCGGACTCCCCCAAAAGAGCAGAAAAAATCATAGTATACATAGTGAAAATAAGATGTAATAAAAATGGTTTAGAAATAGCTATGAAAAAATAAAAATTACTTTGTCTTTATTCTTTAATCCTATAATATTCTTTGGATGACTAAACTCTAAAGACAAATTTTAATAAGAGAAAAATCATTAGGTACAAAATGTTCAACACAAATATTAAAAACTGTGGAAAATTAGAAATGGCATGGAATGAGCTTACACTAAGACATGAATAAGTAAATATTATACATATCCTTGAATAATGTGTGGGTTTTAACAGATGATTTTCAAAATTGTATAATTTCATAGGAAAATTCTTAGGTTATAATATTCAGTGGAGAAAACTTTGGATGAAAATTTGAATATATAATGTGATTCTAATATAAATATCGGTAAAAAAGACCTCAAAATATTTTTACTTCTAAATTTATCATATTGAATTGATTATATCTTTTCTGATGTTGGACATACTGAAAAACAGATTTAATCCTAATATTGGTGGGGCCAGGGGTGATTATCTGATTTCTAAGATGCATTTAAACCTGGGATTCTATAATTATGTGATTTAGTTTTGAGGGGGAGAGTTGGGAATCTCACCTACTCCATGATCAGGACCTTGGGCAGCTGTTAGTTCACCAAGAAAGAAGGAAAGATGCAAGTTTCAAAATGACAACTAGCTCAGCTACTGTGTCTGTTCACTCTTAAATGGCACCTCTAGAAAAGGCCCTTCTACCGGGCCTTACCAGAGTGCTACCACATTTCCTTTATAGGCAAATTCTGTGACCTTTCTTACCTGTGGCTAATTAGACCTCAGGGGTATTTCACCATCATTAGCAGATCTTGCCAACAAGCCAATTATTTCATATAACTTAATTGAACTTTGAGAATTTTTATTGCATTCATGTTCAATGTTTAACTCTCTCCTTAAGTCTACATGAAGATAAAACATCATGGCAAAAGGGAAAAAAAGTTGGCCATTTTTGAATTTGGATATTTGATAACAAATGAACCTAATGGAGTTTGTATATCGGGTATAGTATAAGTTAAACATTTAGGTGGGTAACTAACTATATGACTTTTGAATTTTTTATTATAATACTTTGCAGTTTTTAACTGATCCACCACTCATGGTGATCATAATTTTTAAATGTTGTTCATGTATTATTATGAAGGTAGATTCAATTGAATTTTCTGGTGGACTTGAATTACTCCGAAGTGTTTGGACCACATCACCTAAAGAGAGTTGTCTTTACTGAGACAATTTCAAGTCTAGAAGCCAACACTTGTTGGAGTGCTTATCAAGTGCCAGACACACTTAATCTTTATATCAAGGTTGAGTCCAATACAATTATTATCCTTTCTCAACAGATGAAATAACTAAGAGTAAGGAAGTGGTTTGATGTAAGTCAGTAGGCTGTGACCCCTGCCTTACATTGAAGTAAACAGCAAAGGTAATTCCCTAAAATGTGTTGAACCTCTGAAACCTTGACTATTTGCTGTGAAATGAAGATAAGTTGGCTCAAAAAGAAAAATGGCAGTGAGAGTGAAGACACTGCTAGCTCAGTAAATGGCACAAAGTAGATACAAAACAGGTGATAAGTGCTGATTATCATCACTGCCTGTGAAATGGATGACATTTGACCACGACTGTTAAAACTGTTATTTCTATGAGGCTGTACCCATGACACCCAAATCAATGAATTATTTTTAAAAATGAGAACGTTTGCATTTTAACCACACAATATATATTTTTTCTTCTTTACTAAAGTTACTATTTGTAAGCTATTTAATACACACACAAAACACACTCCACACACATCAGAATTATTTATTGGTTTTCCCAGCAGGCAAATAGAGACAGTGTTGCACAGGCTTACACTTTTAATGTAAATGCTAAATATAATATTGTGAGATGAAGAAATAGATTTACTTACAAGTCTGTCATTCACTGAGATTTTTCCCTTTGAGTGCATTTATTTCCACCATATTGCTCAGCACATCCCTCTCCCACCCACACACACAAAATAAAGATCTCTACTTGTCCATTGCTCTCCAGCTTCCTCTCACATTGCTAGATTTTCCCCTAGAGTTATCCGTTAATCCTTAATAGTATATACTTGAGGAGCAGATAGTATTTCTTCTCTATGGGTTCCAGAATATGTTGCATCAGTCCCTTCTGAAGAAGGCTGGTGAGAATAACTGAGGAGCCTCAAGGCGAGGCACAGCTGTCAAAAGGGCCAGTGAATGTAAAGATCCTAGTCTGTGCTCACAAAGGATGCAGGTAATAGGACAGACACTAGAGTTGCTGTACTGCAAGAACTAACCAGCCGCCTTTTCCAACCCTTGGGCTGAAAAATAAGGTATATTAACAGGCTGTATCACCAGAGATGAAATAGGACAAGGTAACTTTTTTAAAAATCCAATGTTTTATCTCTTGCAAACATCAGTGTTTTGGTTTCTGGCTTGCCCTTGCAATGATTATCATTCAAACATTTTCGAGAATTAATAAAGAAGTGATGATACGATATAGTTGCAGTATTATTACAACCAGGTAAAATCCACTTGTTCCTTTTATGAAGAGTATTTCCTTATCTCTCAGAAAGCTTTATTCATCACGAATTCTAGCCAGCAGGATTCATATGTCATGGCAGGCACGTGAATAAATTCACACATAATATACTGGACTAAAAATTCTGGGACCACATGACCCCTATATTATCATCTTGGAGAGGCCCCAAGCATTCTGTAGACTGGCTTTTTATTGCTGTTCTAAGGGATACATTACATCACAATGGTCTTCATTAACTATGCATAGATTGTAGATTTACCTTAGGTGGTAGACACCCAAGACAGCACATCAAAGGGATAGATATGCAAATGAAAAGACAATGAGCTTCCAGTGGAACTTCAGAGGAATAACAAAGCTGGTCTAGGGAAGCTAGGCGTGCATTAGCATAAGTTTTTTGATTCAGGGAGAGAGAGATTTAGCAAGAGTAAGTTTTAAATCTAAGGAATAGACTATCATGATTTCCCAAAGGAAATTCACTGTCCCACACGTGGGTCCTGTTTCCCGTCCCATGTTCGACCAGAGTTTTTTTTTCTCGCTTAGACATGAAACATTAGGGCTACATTTCCCATGGTGAGATGCATGGTTTTCCTTTATTTATTTAGTCATTCACCCATTGATTCATTTGCTTTACTGTCCAAACCTTCATTGGTTCCCACGCTAATTCAGTGACCACTTATGAAGCCCCTGATTGGTGTGGAATGGCTTCTACAAGGAAGGATGCAGAAACATAGGCCTGCTCCCAAAGACCGCTTTGCCTACTATATGTACTGCCGACGTTCTAGAGAAAAAGAGAGAAAATTTTAACAGTGTCTAAGAGATACACTCCAAGCATGTAGACAGGACACAATGTTATGATTTTTAGAAAAATATAGGCACAGATGTATAAAATTACATATGAAAAATACAAAAAGTAAATAGAGCAAAACAGTATCATTGTATAGGCTTATTGTAATACTGAAAGAACATATGTTTCTCCTTTTACTTATCTGTATTTTTAATTTTTTAGATACTCATATATTATTCTAACCTTAAAAAGGTACTAGTTTAAAAAAGTTTAATACCTTTCTGAATGTTTCAATAGCACTTTTCTCATCTCAGTTTTCATTTTTGTGCTCTCAGAAATATGACAATCTCTGAGAAGATTAAGGAGTAAGGAAATTAAACCTATTGTCCTTAAGAGATGTGAATAATTTGATAAATTATAAAGTTCTGCTTACAGGTTAGTCATTATTATTATGTTATAATCAAAAATTAATATTGACTACACATGTATGTTAGGGCACTGTGCAAAGCATATTATATGAATTATCCCACTCAATATTTTTTTAATTATATATGGTTGAAATGTACTTGTGTTTGAAAGTTCCCTCTTATTTTACACATAGAAATGTTGAAACATGGATAGGTTGGGCCTTGTATTCAGGACATAGAGTTAATGAGGAACAAGGACACAGAGTTAGTGAGGAGCACACATGTAGATACAATCAAGTCTGTCTGGCTGCAATTCGTGATCTTAACCTTGGCCTCTCATTACTTCCCACATAATAACTTACATGGTTACCAAGAGACTTCTTTAACATCAACCTTTCAACAAAGACTTTAAGAAGACTTTCTCATCCCAACGCATTGGGCACAAAAAGTAGATTCAAAGACACTTGGGGGTTTGAAATATGTCAACTTTTCTATCTGAGATTTTCCCAACTCCTCTCTCCTCTCACGAGAATTTAGAATTACTAATCTACTTATTTATTTACTTTGTTAAATCAGTCAATAACTTTAATATCCTTGTCCATTTCTAATCTGTCCTAAATTTACTATTAAACATATTGTATCATATATTGAATGCTTATTGTTTGCAATCCACTTTCATATTCAATCTGAAAAGAACCCCATGAGTGCATTATTGCCAACAAATATAGAAAAGTTGAAGCTTAGAAGGTTTATTTCCCTTTGTCCAGGATGGGGTAAGTAGTAAATGATAGAACTAGAAACCACTTTCTTTTCTGGTGTTCTCTAACTAACTTAAGAGCTCTCCAAAATCTGAAGTCTCTGGAAGTTTTGGGTCTTGCTTCACTTTATGAAGAATAATAACTCTGGATTTCATATTATATTATAATAAGAGTTCTCTGGTAATTCAAGTACATGGAGGCCCGATTTTGATCTTAAAAAATAAATAGTAAAATCTTAAGCATTGATAATTGAATGAGTTAAAGGGGGGAGGGAGGGAGGGGAGGGTATGGAGGGATAAATAGTGATGGAAAGAGACTTAGGGGGATGAACACACAGCACAGTGTACAGATGACGAGTTGTAGAATTGTGCGCCTGGAACCTGTATAATTTCATTAACCAGTGTCATCCTGATACATTCAATAAAAAGGAAAAACATAATTGAATGGGTTATTGGAGATTATATAATTCATTCTTTTTAGTTTGCATATACAGAAACTGAGACCCAAGGAAGGGAAGAAACATTTCCAAAATTGCACATTCAAATGGTTACAGATTGAGGAATTACACAATGGAATACTATGCAGCAGAAAGAAAGGAGGAACTCCTGTCCTTCATGACACCATGGAAGGAACTAGAGAGCAATATGCCAAGTGAAATAAGCCCGGTGGTGAAAGACAAATATCATTTGATCTCACCTATAAGTGGAACCCAATTAACAAAACAAACAAATGAGCAAAATAGAACCAGACATGGAAATGAAGAACAAACTGACAGGAACAAGAAGGGGGGAGGGGAATAATGGGGGACAGGAGGGGAAGGCTCAAGTCAAGAAACACGTATAAAGGACTTGTGGACAAAGTCAATGGGGTGGGTGGGGGGAGGATTGGATGTTGGACATGGGAAGTGGGTAGGGAAGGGAAGAGTAATAGGGGAAAATGAGGACACTGTAACTGAACAATATCAAAAAAATAAAATAAATAAAAAGACAATCATCAACAAAAAGTAAAAAAGAAGACGAATTACATTTCCTAAATCCTGACCTGTTTATCTTTTTCCTACATGGAATAGCTGATATTCTCTCTTATTACACAGTAATTCAAACAAAAGATATTGTTTTGTTTGCCTAATTGATCGATGTAATTATTTCAATGAGCTTCTTTGTTTCCCAAGTGAGACCTGCCTTGGGAAATGTAGACACTGAGAGATCATATTCAATTGTATTCTTTTACTTCGTCCATTAGGATTTTCTCATATGAAGAAAAATTACAAATGTGAAGTTTAATGATACAGAATTTCTTTATGGTCTCATTTTCCAAACAGCTGTAGCCTGTTTCTCCACTTTATTCCCAAAGCAAACATGTAAGTTAAATGGGAATATAATGAGATTCATACCTTCCATTTGTCCAATCTCTTTGGTAGACTGATGATGTGGTGCAGCTTTTTGCTTACTATTTTGGAAAGGAAGATTAGTACCCAGTATTTCCATCAGTCCTTCGTACCATGATAACCACACTGCCATCCTGCCACCCAAGAATCATTGTTAGCTTAGAACCTATTTCCAATAATCTCCAGAAAATTTTGAGTATTTACCTTTGCTCAGAGCACAATAGCCTGGCAAAGAGTCTCAGATCACTTGGGAAAAGGTTAGCATGAAGATTTACAGCAACTATTTGCCATGATATCACTGAGTTCTGATTCAAGGATACCTGAGGGCTCCTTCACTCAAAAAGCTCTGGATTTGCAAACTATTCCCATCTGGTGATTGGAAGAGGAGCTGCTGTTTTAATCGAATCCTAGTGATTCAATATCCAATCTAGTTTCATTTTTAGCATAATCACATTCATCTGTTTAGACTGACATCACAGAATACCATAGACTGGGTAGCTTGCTCATGAAACATTTATTTTCTCATGGGTCTGGAGGATGAAAGTCCAAGATCAAGGTGACAGCAGAAGTGGTTTCTGGTGAGGCCTTTCCTCCTGGCTTGCACATGGGCATTTCTCACTCTGCCCTGACATGGCCTTCCCTCTGTGCACTTAGGAGAGAGAGCTCACTCTCCTTGTAAGGATACCAGCTCTATTGGATTAGGACTACACCCTTAGGATCTCAAGGAGTGCCAGCTATTCCAGTCCCCATGATTCTAGACTTTCGAGCCCAGGTATCAGAAATAAGAATCAAGAAACTCTTTAGATGAATTTTGCCTCGGCCAATTTCTGATGACTTGAGAGATGCTGAGCCAGTCATACCCAGCTGAACTACTCATATTCTTGACCCACTGAGACCATCTGAAATAATAAAGTGATGACTGGTGTTTTAAGCCAATAAATTTGGGAGTGGTTTTTTATACTACAATAATATCTGAAACACTGCAGCATGTACACATAGTAGCATTGGCTCACAGATGGATAGAATAATTGAACAAAACAGAAAATTAAGAAATAGAATAATAGATATATATTTATATAATATTATATATTTATATAATAGATATATTTATATGATATATAATAGGTATATATCATTTAGAAGTACTTAATCCTCTGTATCAGATTCCTCCCTGACTAAAGGATCTAGAGTACTTTTTATTTCCCCCAATGAAGAGCAAATGAAACTTTATGGCAGGCATTCAATATTCATTAAATAAATGGAATCATTAATATTGTTAAATACACTAAGTAAATACAATTATAAATTGAGAAAAACATGAAAGCCAAAAAATACTAGTTTTATACCTTAGTATCTATGAGTGGGTTGACTTCTCAACTGGGAAACATGTAGTGCTGGAGCTTTAAAAAAGAAATGATATTTGTAATACAGTATTTGACCTCCAAAACTGCTATAGAGAAACTGTAAACAGAAAAGACACCTTTAATTTATCACTTAAGTCAAGAACATATAATTCACAGAGAATCAGAAATGTATTCATTATACAAAATCAAACATTCTTTTCCCAAAATTTTTTACATTTATTGCATTTTTAAGTATACCCAGAGAGTTAATTTAATGGAGGCACACTCTAGGATTCTACTGTGATATGAATGACTTAAATGTGTAGTTCAGCCATTGGAGGAGACCAGTTGATCTAGATGTACAGAATAGGTTTGAACAATTCAATTTTTCAGTCCAAAATTTGATCAGAATATACAAAATCAGTGATATGCTACCATCACAGTATGAGATTAACAAAGTTCATTTCCATAGACTTATCCTCAGCTATGAATACATGCTGTGAATTTCTATTTTTAATTAAATTTATTGGGATGACATTGGTTAATAAAATTACATAGGTTTCAAGTGTATGACTGTATAATACATCGTCTATATGTTGCATTTGTGTACCCACCACCCCAAATTAAATCTTCCTCGTCATCATGTTTGGATCCCCATTTACCCCTTTCTCTCCCCCCACTCCCTTTCCCCTTCCCAGGATGGCGACCACCACATTGTTGTCTGTGTCTATGAGTTCCTGTCTGGTTTTTTTCTTTGCTTGTCCATTTGTCACTTTCAGTTTTATATCACACATGGGACTTAAATCATATGGTTCTTGTCTTTTTCTGTCTGACATTTCAGTTAGCATGCTGGGAAATTTTACAGTCATTAATTTGACAAGGCATTTATTTTACTGTTAGATTAGCAATTTTTTAACAATCTGAATTTTTAATTTTCAAATTTCACTCCCTAAAGTGACCAAGTTTTAAGAGGTCAAATTTCTATGTAGCATGGAAGTACCATACTTCACAAACAAGGACCTGAAATAAAACAAAATAAAACAAAAACAATGTTGTTCACTGAAGAATCTTAGTACAGTCCAGTTATCTACATAAGGCATTAAACCTATGCAATTCTCTTGCTCTCTCGGGGCTAGAACATATTCCACTTAGATAAAGATTAATATATATGCCCATTTCAGAATAATTAGGCTGCATAACTCAAAGGAAATGATCTTTTAAGTGTGATCACCAATAGTCGAAGTATTCCTTGATTCTGTGAAAAAAAAAATCATCATGTTCTCTGTGAGGGATACAGCCCGCTTCTAAATACGGCCACACAGTTATTCCAGAGTTTCCTCATGGCATTTTTCATTTCTGCATTTCTCAGGGTGTAGATTAAGGGGTTCAACATAGGAGTTATGAAAGTTAAAACCACAGTCATGGATTTATCGATGGGAAAGGTGGAACTGGGCCTTGCATACAGGAAAATACAAGTGACCAAAAAGAAAATGACCATGGTCATATGGGACGCACAGGTGTAGAAGGCTTTGCGTTTCCCTTCCAAACCATGTGTCTTAAGGGAGTACAGTATGACCCCATAGGACACTAGAAGAATGAAGAAGGTGACAGTGAAGATTGCCCCTTCATGGGCTATCATAGAGAGTCCTGTGACATAGGTATTGATGCACGCAAGTTTCAATAAGGGATACATATCTCACAGGAAGCTGTCAATGACATTGGGGCCACAGAAAGGGAGCTGATAAATAACCAGAAATTGAACCAACGAGTGCAGAAATCCTCCAGTCCAGGCCACCATCAGCATGAGCACGCAGACCCACCGATTCATAATGACCAGATAGTGAAGAGGCTTACATATGGCTATATATCAGTCATAGGCCATCACCACCAGCAGAATGACTTCAGCACCAGCAAAGAAATGATCTATAAAGACTTGAGTCATATAAGCCTGGAAGGAAATAGTCTTTTTCTCATGAGCAAGTCTACCATCATTTTGGGAGCAATGGCAGTAGAATAGACAGTATCTATAAATGATAAGTAAGCCAGAAAAAAGTACATTTGGGAACCCAGGGACTGGCTGGCCATGATGGTCACCATGATGAGAAGATTGCCCACTATCGTCACAATGTAGATGAGTAAGAATGCAACAAATAGAACTTTTTGCCCCTCTGGGCTTTAGGTGAGCCCCAGGAGAATAAACTCAGTCACATTGTTCTTACTGCCCATGTGTTCTTCAGGATGTGTGGAACTCTGGGGTCGGAGGCTGCAACAAAAAGGCCAATAATGAATTTGAGAGCATCACAAGCTTTGCATCAAAATGCAATGTCTTTGCCAACAACGTCTGCTCCACAGGGCACCACGCAGAGTAACTCTTTAGATAATTAGACTTTGGAGTCTCCTCCCACAATTAATCCCTTCATTTTCTCCAAATTTTTTGCCTCGGCTACAATGATGAGACTTCAGCCTTCTAACAGGCAGGCCTGTGTGTGGGGAGGGTGGGGGGCATATATCTGTGAGATGATCCACTGAACAACAGGAAAACCCTTCCTCCAGAAGCGCTCTCACCAAGACTGAAGTTTTCACATCCTACATTGTGTCCTGTTTCCTTAAATGCCTTCTGACCTGCTGAGATCCACCATTAAAGCAATCTCATGTCTCGTAACTTTATTTATGTTTTTACAGAAAGCAATGCCTACTATTGGAGCATAAAATTATAGGTTGACATCTAGATAACTAAGTTTCAGTGTTATTTTGCCTAGAGCCCCAAAAATCAAGAAATCAGTCACAAACAGCAGCGAAAGAACCAGGCACATCCAGAGTGCTCACAAAATGGTTATTAAATTCATTTAATTAAGCTGAATTTTACAAGTCATATGAGAGTAACTGAGCAGAGGTAAATGTACTAAATTCTTCCCCACCAAGAAAGTAGAATGAAACCAATATTTTCTTTGAGAATACACACTCACACACACACACACATACACACAAACTGTATTGACATTTATTACAACCTAGGTATTGGAAGGGAAATGAAAATACAAATCTTAGTGCATGAGAACTGCATAGGTATTTTTCTTACTTTCCAAAATTGTTTAGAATTGTTATTTTTTATTGTTGTTCAAGTACAATTTTTTCCATCTTACCCCTCCACTCTTCCCCCACCATGCCCATCCCTACCTCCCACCCTCGAACCCACCCCTTTGTCTTTGTCCATGTGTCCTTCATACGGAATTGTTATGTCTAACCATAGCTCAATTCAATACTCAAAAATAAAGATTTTAGACAGAATTGTGGTATAGTAGAAATAATTCCATACTAAAAACCTGGCAATATTATTTGATTTGCTAGTCACCTTGGGAAAATCATGCCCCAGCTCTGAGTCTTATTGGAAAGGTGATACTGTTTCCAGATGTTTGCATTTCTGAATTCCTGGGGTCTGCCAGGATAGTAAACACAGTATACATATATCTTTTTTGAAGATTTTGCTGATTTATTTTTAGAGAGAGGGGAAAGGAGCGAGAAAGAGAGGGAGAGAATCATCAATTGTTTGCCTCTCACAGGCTCCCAACCAGGGACCCAGCCTTTAAGCCAGGCCTGTGCCTTGACCAGATGGAACCAGATCCTTTTTGTCCACAGACTGGCATTCAATCCATTGAGCCACACAAGCCAATACAACCTATCTTATTAATAATTGTACCCCCAGAATCTTTGATTGTCCCTTACGCATTTTAAGTGATCAATAAATAGTTGACTCTTAAGAATGTTCTTATGAGCATATGGTTATTACTCTCAAGTATTGAAAACTACTAATTTGATTCCAAATGCTATAAAATTCTATAAATTATCAATATTGTATTTTATTTAAAAATATATATGCTTTCATTATTTGTGAAATGCTTCAATTTTTTAACATATTTCATAAGAACAAATTATTAAGGATGTTCCACAATGTAAACCCATGGTAACTATCTCACAATGATGATTAAAACAAGCTAAGTTAAGTAGATCTACTCTAGCCCCAATTCAACGACATAAGGTAGAAAAACCATTTATAGTAGGCAAGGGATGAAACATTGGGAAACGCTTCCAATCAGCAAGATGACACGGGGTAGATCGGGGCCTGCCGACACCCGTGGGTGACCGTGACTCGGATGCGTGTACCTAGACACGCGGGGAAAGCAAGACCGGGGCTACGTGGCTGATTCCTCCCATTTCCAGGAAAAAGCCTCGTGGCTTGCCCAGCCAGGGTTTTTATCAGGGGCATTAGCAATTTACATAGGATTGATTATTCATGGGATTA